>JADBJO010007569.1:37500-52500 GCA_016801955.1 Conus betulinus | reverse complement strand
TCCAAATGTTGTTATGCTCTGCATAGTTATGTGGGGGATTGTCGTCAGTTGTGACAAGCTCCTAGCATAGCATTATCAGTCTCCACAATCTCTCGAAATCAATGTGTGACAGCCCATGTGGTGGGGTAATCAAACACAGTCACACACGTAATGTTCGCATGGCTAGCTGAGTGTTCAAGTACTTCGGCTGTTTGGGTGTTCCCTGGAGTCTTTTAGCCAGGGTACGACACACAATACAACAAACGCAGTCCTGAGCTTTGAAGTCTTCATTGTGTCGCTGGTTTTGCTGCATTCTTTCAACCTTTAAAAAAAAATAGGACATCTCTTAAAAGCTGGAATTCTAAATACACCAGGCGCCCTCTTCCCCCTCAAAAGTATAAATGAAATCCGTAAGTTCAAACTGAAAATAGCTTCTATTACTCTCTTGCATTTGTGTCTGAAACAAGATTGGTGCAGACGAGGGAGAGTGGTGGAGTAGACCAGGGAGTTTTTCCAGACCAGAGCTTCCACAAATAGGGTCCAGATGGAGACAAGAGAGAGGAGATTGAGCGGAGAGAGAGAGAGAGAGAGAGAGAGAGATCAAGGAGAGAGAGAGAGAGGACCACACGAGTGCACACGTGTGCACACGCTCGCACATTCGCTTGTACGCATGCACTCTTGCACATTTGTTCGCACGCTTATACGCTCATACACACACACACACACACACACACACACACACACACACACACACATGAATAGATGCACCCGCACAAACGAACACATTCAGACACAGTCACCTTTTTTTCCCCAAAAAAATGTAGAGAGACATCAACTTAACCCCCTCACGACCGCCTCAAATTTCTACAGGGATCACAAAGATACGGACGGATTTAGACAGGATTTAGTCTCCGTAGGGACCATCAGTAAGCGTGCCAAATCACTCGCATGCAATTGCAAGGTGAAGAACTCTTGACTGCTCGTCTCTAAAGAAAACCGCAAAGAAAGCCCCTCATTGTTAAAGAGTTAAAACTTGAAGGACGAAAAGAGATGACAGAAAAGTAGGAGATTGTTTTACTGCCCATGTTGGACCGTGTCAGCGATATAGATCTCAATTGTTTTCACTCGTTTGCGAACAATTTTTCCAAATTTGGGCAAGTCTCGATGAATACACACTAACAGATTTCAATGTGAGAGCACGTGCTGTTTGCTATGGAGAAGGAAACGTGGTGAGAGCTGAACATTCCATTCACACCTTGCTGTGGATGCCCCACATTGTTTTGACAGTTGGGACACAGTCCTTCCCACCACTTTCTGCTGATACGTGGACGGCAGACACTCACTGTCTTTGTTCAGAGGGAGTGGTGGCCTCCAGGCAATAATTCTAAAAGGCACGGCCGACTGAACGGACAGAAATGTGAAGCTCCATATTCACTCAAGTTTGTGGCATGAATCACCACTGATTTTTCGATCGCTTGTGAACGATGCAGACCTTGGAATTACAAACATTTACAGTGAATACTAACTCTACAAAGAATCTGTCAAACTCGATGACGGTTTTAGTGCACACACACACACACACACACACACACAGTGTCAGGAACACTGCCCAAACTCTTAGTCCTGAAGCGCTTCTTTTCCGTTCAGTGTCGATCTGGTTGAGCTTAGTAGCATAAAGAACAAAAGGTTATGCAGGTGGAAGGGCGTACACAGACTGTTTAGCTGAAGAGTTGCTTAGCTGTAGTGGGCACCTTCATGGAACAAAAATACTTAACAGAAACAAAACTGCCATCCGATGCGATACACTGATATTTGACTTGGTCGTTTTTTTTTCAGCTGAACTGACTTCAAGATGAATAGCAGAAGAATAAGTATCAGAGAGATTAGGGAATAGGACAAAGGAATGATTGATGGAAAATAAAAATAAAGCCACCTTAGGCCATTTCGTGTTGAAAACGGGAAAGATCTGGCCTGACAGATTCATCTCCTGCTGACTGTGAAACAATTCCTTACCAAGGTATGCTTGAAGTGTAGCTTTCCTCACAATCACGGAATGGTCATCTTTACGTCACTTAGTATTTTGGTCCAGTCATCTCGCCATGCTACGTCACTGGCAGGTAAAGGGAGCACAACAACTGCCTTTGACAACACAAGCCACAACAAAAAGCACCGACGCTACACACACACACCAACAGGTGAACGGTGGTTTGGGGAGCTATCAATCAGATGAAGAACGTTTACAGAATTCAGCGAACCACGTATTCGGTCCATAGATTAACAATATATCTAAGCAAAACAGGCAGAAATTAAAACAGAAAACGATATTTACACAATCTGATATCACGATTCAGCTTTTTCCTATCAGCATTCTGCTTTTATCTTCAATACAGAACAGCCAGATTTTGCCCAGCAGGTTGGCAGGTCAGGAAGAAAATGTTTTTTTTTTTTTTTAAGTTCCTCCAGTTTTTCTTCATGCATTTCAAACTGCTACACCCTCGAACTGGCGGATGCAACGAGAGTTATTCCCACTCCCACACACGCCCTGGAAACGCTTCAGATATATTTGCTTTACAGGCTGATTCCAGCTTTTTGCGTCTCGATTTGACTGAATAGAAAAAAAAAAGGGAGTGGTGGTGATGGTGGTGGTGGTGGTGGTGGTGGGGGGGGGGGGGGGGGTGAAGGGGCAAAACACGCACCCTTGCTACACACCAGGGCACGACCGCACGTTGATTAATTCCTACATCAACTTCCCTGTTTGATCTCTTGACATTCTTGGTAAAACTAAGAAAAACAAATCATTCTGTAAAGAAGCGCACTCCTGTCCCCCTCCCTATCCCCTTTTAAGGTTAATGAAACCATCTGCGCAGATTCTCTCTCTCCCCCCCCCACGCTGTTTTTGAATGAGGACGTCATTCTCTCGGACAGAAAGAAAGAATGATGCGCAGAGGACTGGGGGGACTGGAATGTTGACATTTGGCACCTTTTAAGTGCGTCATTCTGTCTTGTCTGTCTGTCTGTCTGTCTGTCTGTCTGTCTCTCTCTCTCTCTCTCTCTCTCTCTCTCTCTCTCTCTCTCTCTAGGACAGTAATAGTTTGAAGAAGCGATCATGCATTGAGTTCTACATTGGTTTATTCTCCCGGAACTTCACGTTAGGAAATGTCAACTTTGTTTCTCGTGTAAGTATGAATGGAAGGTGCGTGAGTGTGTGTGTGTGTGTGTGTGTGTGTGTGTGTGTGTGTGTGTGTGTGTGGTGTGTGTGTGTGTGTGCGTGCGTATGTGTGTGTGTGTGTGTGGTGTGTGTGTGTGTGTGTGTGTGTGTGTGTGTGTGTGTGTGTGTGTGTGTGTGTGTGTGTGTGGATAAACGGATAGATAGATAGATAGATAGATAGATAGATAGATAGATAGATAGGTGGCTAGAGAGAGACAGAGACAGATAATGAGAGAGAGAGAGAGAGAGAGAGACAGAGTGAGACAAAGAGAGACAGAGAAAGAAGAGAAAGAAAAACAGACAGACAGACAGACAGGAGGGACAGCACCATACAAACCAACAGACTTTCATGCATCATTATCCCTGATTGCATTCATACAATAAACACATGACTTTTGTTTTCTTTTATATTTGTGTCTCTCACAAACAGACAGCAGTTTTCAGTTGTCTCTTTTCCAGGACATCAAGAAAGACTACTCTAACGATTCGGTACTTGTACAGCTGACCCATGACAGAATTGATTAAAACTGCAAATATTAAGACGTCATTTTTTCCTGTATATATTATCATATTTATTTTTACCTTCTGTTCCTATAGCATTCTGCAATACTCCTGGAATAGAATGGCTCAGAAAGTTAACAGTATAACCCATAGACTGTCTGGTGTAAGAACGTGCATTTTTCTTACATGAAACCTCTTTGAATTGCACTTGTGGAACAGCTCTTACTGTACGTCACTATATTGGTGACTCATGCACAAACTGTATGAAGAAATCTATGTCACAGCTGAATAAATTAAAAGTTCAAGTTGCCCCCATTGAAATTCATAGTGGATCAGCACACACATTGGGATAATTTGCGAAAAAAAAAAAAAAACAACAGTTTCATGAAATTTGTTCCACAAACCTGGAATATCTTTTGTGTGTCTGTTTTTCCAACAACAAAAAAAATGTACATCCCTCCCCTATCATAGAGATATTCTCGGATAAAGCTCAAAACACGAAATAAGTCAGCAGGCGATGCAGAAGAAGCAAATAAATATTTCGATAAATAAATAAATAATAGATAATGGCTGCATTCAAGGGCTTCAGTCTTCCAACCAACAGTCTGATAGTTCTTGGGAAATTTGTTCAAAGAAACAGTCCACTACCCATAGTGGCAGGCTGGTAAGCGATGTACTCGCAGACCCAAGCAGTCATGCGTGAAGCTGACGACGTGTGCAAAAAAAAAAAAAAAAAAAAAAATCTGCTCCTTTTCCCATCAAGCTGTTGTGACGTCAGCACGATCTCTCACTTCCCCTCTGCAATGTCGGGTCTAACGTTGTCCCTCTGAAACCAGAAAAAAAAAAAAAAAAAAAATCCATCACATCAGAGTTTTTTGTCTTTAAATTAATGTTATTTAATGCCACACAGAGAACAGGGGACTATACTAGGGCATTGTGTGTGTGTGAGAGAGAGAGAGAGAGAGAGAGAGAGAGAGAGAGAGAGAGAGAGAGAGAGAGAGAGAGAGAGAGAGAGAGAGATGATGATGATGATGATGATGATGATGATGCTGATGCTCTTTATGATGATGATAATCTTTATTTCCAAGGGTAACAGATAAGCAAACACATGCTTCTTTTCATCCGGCCTTTGCCCCACCAAGAGAGAGAGAGAGAGAGAGAGAGAGAGAGAGAGAGAGAGAGAGAGAGAGAGAGAGAGAGAAGGAGAGAATTATTGTGCAGGTAAAGAAAAGCCTTGCAGTTGTCAGACTGAGGATAAAACCCTATTTACACTACGCAGCCCACCTCACCCCTCACACCCTCGTCCCATTCTGAGAAAAAAAAAAATCTGATAATTATTTTTTTTTTTTTTTTCCAAAATTGTCATTCAAATTATGTCGTATGTTCAGTACATTATCAGCCTTCTCAACCAGACACCTTCTCACCATATTGACGTATGGTAGTAGATTCAGACATGTACGTCGCATATAGTTCTATGAAGACTGCGTTTTTATATTTGATCTTGACGGTCAAGTCTGAATTCTCTTGTCTGGAGAGAGAGAGAGAGAGAGAGAGAGAGAGAGAGAGAGAGAGAGAGAGAGAGAGAGAGACAGACAGACAGACAGACAGACAGACAGAGAGAGAGAGAGAACAAGAACGCATACAAGAACATGAAGAAGAAAAAGAGAGAAAAAAAAAGAAGAAGAAAAAAAAAAGCAAAGGAAGAAGAAGAATGGTCAGCTACGCAGCTGAAAACTCTTCACACCTGTTTATTAACACCTTACACACACACACACACACACACACACACACACACACACACACACACACACACACACACACACACGCGCGCGCGCGCGCGCGCGCGCGCGCGCGCGCGAAACTGGGCACCTGTAACTGTTCAAATCTACGAAGAAGACAAACAACACGGCGTCTGTAACTCTTCAAATAACAAAAGGAGACAAAGATGAAAACAGCTGTGACCTTATATATCTACATAACAGACAGAGGCTAAGATACCGGAAAGCCTACACACCTTCAAAGGAAGCAACGAACACGGCAGCATACTCAGACACACACAGACACATAGATACACATACACACAGACACAGACACACACACACACACACACACACACACACACACACACACACACACACACCACACACACACACACACACACACACACACACACACACACACACACACACACACACACACACACCTGTGCTGTCTCTTTTTCATGGGTAGACCTGGATGGATGTGACTCTCTCAAGAAGCAGTGGAGAGTCTAATCATTAAGATTAAGGCACATTCCTTGTCAGGACCTTGGCCATCATGAGACATTTGTTTGTACTCTGCTCTAGGTTCATGTTATGTAGTCGGAGTCTGCAAGACTTGTTCTCTTCAGGACTGATTTCAGAGCACATTGGATTAGCTCTTGGTAATATCTTTTTTTATGTGTTCGTGCTAACAGAACCTTTGTAAGATGTTCACTCAGTCTATTATGATAGGACAATCTTCGGAGCGAACAATTTACTCGAGTGGAGACCAACAACATGCTTGTTTTTGTGAAAGAGATTAAGAACTTTTTTTTTTTTTTTTGGGGGGGGGGGGGGGGGGGAAATTTTCATCTCACGATGGAGCCATGTAAGTATTCTGATCGACATTGTTTTTTTTTTTCTGGCCCTTTAGGATGTCCAGCCTCTTCACGTTCACTTGTTATTTTGTGGGAAAGAGATGTTCTCCATTAGACTTCACGTCTTCAACTTTTCTTGCAATGTTTTGGTTTACAGCAGTAATACAATGGTGGTTGTACTGTTGGCATGATTTGATATAGTGTGATAACAGGAATAACGTATTAGAACAGAATCATGTGGAACAACATGGTAAAAGGTTTTAATGAGGACATAGATACGCTCATGTCTCATTGTTTTGGATATACTATAAGCAGCATACCAGAGGGCACAGATTAATAATACATTTTCATTTTCCTAATGAAGACGCCATGCCCTATCCATGACGACAATCCGTCAGATCTATCATCTTAGAATTGAAATTAGATAACACAACATACACATTTCGATCCTGCAACGACAACTACCTCCAACTCCTAATCCTGCTCTCTCTCTCTCTCTCTCTCTCTCTCTCTCTCTCTCTCTCTCTCTCTCTCTCTCTCTCTCTCTCTCTCTCTCTGTCACACACACACACACACACACACACATGCACACACACACACATACACACACACGCACGCACGCACACACACGCACATACACACACATTAAGCCAGGTCCAATCTTATTTTTAAAACAAACACCTCTGACACAAATTATACGGACAGACATAACTTGAAGCAAAACAGGACACAAAGTGAAGACCAGGGGCCTGCAGTTTCATCCCTGTTGAAAACCGATACATACTAAGCACACCTACAGGCAATTAGCCACGTCAGCAGGCTGCTTAGTGTTGCAGACTTGCGGAATGGGAAGTCATAGCTTCGACTGCCATCAGAGGCATTTATTTCTGGGATTTTGGTCAGCTCCGACTGGCTCCTACCCAGAGATGAGCGAGCTATCAGCTCAAATGGAGAGATTGAAACCAGTAAGTTGAGTTCAATGCACGTAATGAAAGCGTCTCTCTTTCACCGTTCCAAAAAATGTCCTGGCCAACATTGCGAAAATCTCCATCTGTCGCCTCTGGTTGATGCAGGGATATAGAGTATGAAAGGAAGCATAGACTACAGCTCTGTCATATAGTCCCTAACATTAGCATCGTCATCATCCTCATTCATCATCTTTATGGAACGACGAACTTTTATACTCATCCTCATCATCATCTTTATGAAATGAAATGTCATACCATCTAGCATCTGTAAGTCCTACACTCATGGTGACCCTGAGCTTCAATCTCCTCTCCACATCCATACCAGAGAGACCACATCATCATACCAGAAAGAGTCAAGATCGTCAGTAACAGCCAACTCATGCAGATTGTCCTTGGATGTCGTGGTGGTGCTCTCTGAAGGGGAAATACTCTGTTACGTTGATCCCCAGCTAGCCGGCCATTGTGGTCAGCAACTGGCCCGGCAGACGCTGTTCTGCATACGCAGCATCACAAAAGGCACCACTGAATGACACCAAAGGAGACTACTCCGTAGCCACGGCGGCGTCGTCTCCTCTTGGTGGGTTGCTCTACGATGCCTTGCTTATTGACTGCTCTCTGTAGACTGTTGGTGCCGGGGCTACAATGGGCACAAAACCTGGGTGTGGATGTTGCAGTTAGCCGAATAACGCTGGCGGTAAGGGGGGTAGGGTGGGGGTGGGGTGGAGACAGTACAAACAATAGTCATTCGGTGCTAAAGAAATGGCAGGGAGCGAAACAAACTCCCTGTGTCTCACGCGCTGTATACACGGAGAGAAGGAGACATGAACGTTTGTATCACCGAGGACTCCACAAAACCCAGCACGTTTCCTCATCACATTCACTGGTTTAATTTAAGGCACGCTTGTGGACGGTGATGGAGAATGAAAGGCTTTGTCAGCAGCGTCACGCATGTTTTTTTTTTGTTTTTTTTTTTTTGACCCAAGGGAGTTTTTGCAGCTGATTTTTTGTTTCTTTCTTTCTTTGAGAGCGAGGTGGAAGAAGAGGATAAGAAATGCAATAAAATAAAAAATGAAAATAATTGGAATCTCTCTCTCTCTCTTCTCTCTCTCTCTCTCTCTCTCTCTCTCTCTCTCTCTCTCTCTTCTCTCTTTTTTTCTCTCTCTCTCTCTCTCTCTCTGTTTTTACACACACACACACACACACACACACACACACACACACACACACACACACACACACACACACTGTCACAGAGATAGTTAGATAGGTAGATAGATAGACAGATAGATAGACAGAGAGAGCGCGCGAGACAGACAGAGAGAGAGGTGGGAGGTGGGTGCAGGTGGGGAGCCGCCAAAGAAAACGAACCCCCACCCCCCCCCCCCCGCCTCCCGAAAAAAAAAAAAGAAAAGAAAAAAGAAGAAAAAAAAATACAAAAGCGGAGTGTAAAGTTGAACCATTTACCCGGAAGTTCAGATAGTGTCTGCACCAGTTTAAGATTTATTCCAAGTGCACAATTACACCTTTCTCTCTCTCTCTCTCTCTCTCTCTCTCTCTCTCTCTCTCTCTCTCTCTCTCTCTCTCTCTCTCTCTCTCTCTCTCTCTCTCAGTTTTCCTTTTCTAGTTAGAAAAGCAAACTGGAATGACAAAATGAAAGTGTAATGAGGAGGACTATAAAGCGTTTGACTGCAACGGAACAAAGCAGAACTGGATGGAAGAGAAAGAAAACACAGCAGTACCGTTTAGCCCCTGGCAGCGTGGAAACCCAGCATGGACTGCCTCTTCCACTTCTCAGCATCCACTGAAACAGAACAGGAACACACATGAACAGCACAGTAACGCTCCATGGTTCATAACTGTTCATTATTTTCAATCCTGTAGATTTTGTCAGATGCTTTCCCCCTTACAGATATCTCTTTTCGTCTGTAATGTGATGAATTCTCCAATCTGAAGCTCTGCAAAGCTGAATAACAGATGATTGAAACATTGTTTATTCCGAATGTTGTAAGGTTTGTTAGTTCAGGACTTAAATTTCAAGAGATATTCCTTGATAAATGTCAGCAATGTTGGTTTAAAGAAAATTATATACACACTCGGCGTTGACCTTTTTTTTTTTTTGGTAACTAAATTAATGCAAACTCAAGACTATTCTTCACAAATTGACCTTTTCATACACTTCTTTAAAAAAAAAAAAGTGAAATATATCACAATCTCCACGGAGAAAAATGTACCCTTAGGTATCAGTTGGATGATTAGTTTATCACTATACACAACGACAATAAAAGAACAACAACAACAACAACATCTACAAAAACAGCATCTACAACACCTACCAACAAACAATAAAACGAGAGAGAGATATAGAAGAAGAGCAAAAAAAGTAGCAGGAGGAGGATTGAGAGGAAGAGGAGGAGGAGGAAGCGGAAAGAAAGAAGAAAAAACAACAACATCAAGAGCAACAACAATAAAACAACAACAACAAAAAAAACAACAATAACAAAAACAACACTAACAATAGCAATAGGAAACGCAGACAGAAAAAGAAGTAGATGAAGAGGAGAAGAAGAAGAAGAAGAAGAAGAAGGAGAGGGGGGTAAGGTATGGCAATGTTGCTTATAGCCCAAAGAAGACGAAGAAGAAAGAAAGAAAGAAAGAAAGAAAGAAGAAGAAGAACAACAACAAAACAACAACAACAATGAACAAAACAACAACAGCGACAACAACAACAACAGTGACATACAACGACAATAGCAAAATGAATGAATGAGAAGAGGAAGACGAGAAAGATAAGTTCCTGTTTCCCTGTATTCAGTCAAGTCATGAATTGCTTCTGGAGAAGCGGAGTTATTACTCACGTTTTGATTACTGTATTTTCACCACGGTTTTATTTTCTCAGCATTCAGTCTAGCTTGAGATAAAAGATTTTTATCTAAATGATTTTGTCCTTGGCCAGCCGGTGATCTAACGAACAGTAAGTCATGACAACCAGACATTGTTGCGGACGTCATGTGAGTAAAGAGAAGTTAGTAAGTAAACTCTTTTCAGAAAACTCGCACGTGAGCGCATACACCGTATTCAGAGACAGAACAGCTTCCCTCCTCTCAAATGACTCCTTGTTGTCACAGTATGATGGACAACTCAAAGCTGCAATGAAGGATAAAAACTGTAATAATGTAGTGTCGATAAAAAAAAAAAAACCCAGCAGACTATCAAGTCAAAAGTAAAAGCAGCAAGCTCAACTCCTACACCTGCTTATCACAGAAAGTTGTAGCAGTAAGGCCAGCTCTCCACCACCCAACTCCCCATCTCTCATCCCCCCCCCCCCCCTACTGCCTCCCCCTTATAACTTCTGCTTCCCCTGGGCTACATTTGGCATATGACCTTGTGTTTTATATGATCTGCAATGACGTCCAACAGCTAGTGAGCTTCAGAAGAATATGTCGGAGGAGATGGATGGGAAGTTGAATGGAACTTACGGGACTCAAAATTCGGCATGCCTTGTCACCAGTAGTTGTTTTATTTGTTTTCTTTTAATATCACTTCTACCATATACAGAGAGCTGTGGTCACCGGTAGCCCTGATATGATGTGAGTGCTTTGCCAAAGTTTGGCAAGAAATCTCTGCTTGTTTGACCAGTGATGCTCTTATTTTAAAACTTTTTTTTTTGTAAAAAAAAAAGAGAGGACTAGCGTGCCATCTAATAATGGTTAAATCGTTACATTTATAGATGTTCAACTTACAAACAACAAGCTGGGAGATAGACAGACAGACAGACAGACAGACAGACATCCAGACAGATCAACAGAGAGAGACACAGAGTCAGACAAGCGGGCAGGTAGGCAGACAGACAGACAGACAGACAGACCGACAAAAAGAGACAGACTGACAGAGTGACAGACGGGATGGCAGGGAGAGGAGAGAGAGAGAGAGAGAGAGAGAGAGAGAGAGAGAGAAGAGAGAGAGAGAGGAGAGAGAGAGAGAGAGAGAGAGAGAGAGAGAGAGAGAGAGAGAGAGAGAGAGAGAGATGATGGTTAAAAAAAAAAAAACGACAGAGAACTGAAGAACAGGTGAATGAAAAAGAACTTCCATGTATTATCTTTCATTTTGTTTTGTTTTGTTTTGTTTTGTTTTGTTTTTTTTTAATTCCTTGTGAATTACAAGTCTTCCAACCCTCATTTTGTTTCAGTCCCCAAAGGGAGAGCAATCGAGCGGACCCCTGTGCCCTTCCCCAATGTACACGTGACCTTACCCCCCCCTTGATGAAGTTGTGTGATATAGCATTTCCATGTTGACTCAACAACGCTCGTGGCAAGATGTCTCAATTATCAGGTCTTTTGCAACGAGACGTGTCATTCGTCGAGAGCATATTTGCATTGGAAATGGAAAACACGTCGCAGATCAAATACGAAATAAGAAAAGCTAATATGGACTATTCATGTGCGTGCTTAGAAAAATATGTCATCACGTTTTTAATCAGGACGTTATGGTTCCACAATAACAATTTACCTGTGTAACTGGTCATCTCTCTTACTCTCTGTCTGTCTCTGTGTGTGCGCATGTGTGTGTGTGTGTGTGTGCATGTGTGTGTGTGTGTGTGTGTGTGTGTGTGTGTGTGTGTGTGTGTGTGTGCGTGCGTGCGTGCGTGCGCGCGCGCGCGCGCGTGTGTGCGTGCGTGTGTGTGTGTGTGTGTGTGTGTGTGTGTGCGTGAGTGCGTGTGCGTGCGTGCGTGTGTGTGTGTGTGTGTGTGTGTGTGTGTGTGTGTGTGTGTGTGTGTGTGTGTGTGTGTTTTTGCCGCCACGATATAGACAGGTTAAAAATATTACTTAAAGAGGAAGAAGAAAAAGAAGAGGAAGAAGAAGAAGAACAAGAACAAGAAACAAGAACAAGAACAAGAAAAACAAGAAGAAACAACAAGAAGAAGAAGAAGAAGAACAAGAAGAAGAAGAGAAGAAGAAACAACAAGAGGGAGGGACAACAACAACAACAACACCGACAGAACAACAGCAACAACAACATCAACAACAACGACAACAACACGAACAAAAAGGAACATAGATAGATAGATAGAAGAAGAAAAGAAGGACGAAGAAGAGCAACAACAACAGCAACAACAACAACAACAACAACAACAGCCATATCAAACAACAGCAACAACAAGAACAACAACAACAGCAAGAGCAACGACATACAACGACAACAACAACAACATGTAATGAGAAAGGGAAGAAGATATGCCCTGCATTTCAAGTCATAACTGCTTCTGGAGAAGCGACCTTATTGTTCATGTTTGGATTATTGTAGTTTCCGTATGGTTTTATTTTTTTTTAGCATTCAGCCTGACTTGAAATAAAAGATTTTTATTTCATGATTTTGGCCTTGGCGAGCCGGTATTGTAACGAACAGTAAGTAATGAAAACCAGACATCGTTACAGACGTTATATCAGGGAAGACAAAGTTAGTCGATACACTCGTTTCTGAAATCTTGCACATGAACGCATACGGGGTATTCCGTGATGGAACAGCTTCCCACCTGTGCCAAATCACTCTTTGTTGTCACAGCATGATGGACAACTCTTACTCGCAAAGGAAGACAAACTGGGTAATATACAGTGTCGATAAAACAGCGGAGTATTAAGTTACAAGTAAAAAAGCAGCGAGCTAAACTCCTACAACACCCCCCTTATCATAGAAAGTTGTAGCTGTTAGGCGAGCTCTCCACCACCCCGCCTGCCTCCCGTCCACCCCCACCCTCGCATCCCTACACTCCCGCTCCCCTACAACTTCTCTTTCCCCTGGGCTATTTCTTTTTTTTTTTTTTTTGCATTACGGTGTGACCTAACAAGTCTACGGTTGGCGAGTCTCAGAAGAATGTGCTGGGGGAGATGAGAGGGCGGCCAGGAACAGAACTCCCGGAACTCAAAATTCGACAGGTTTTTATCAGCAGTGTGTGTGTGTGTGTGTGTGTGTGTGTGTGTGTGTGTGTGTTTACGTGTGTGTGTGTGTGTGTGTGTGTGTGTGTGTGTCTGTGTCTGTGAGCCGGTCTGTGTGTGTGTATGTGTGTGTGTGTGTGTGTGTGTGTGTGTGTGTGTGTGTGTGTGTGTGTGTTGTATGCGTGTATGTGTGTGTCTTTTAAATATCACTTCTTCCATGGACGCAAAACTATCACTGCAGCCCTGACATAAGCGCTTTGCTAAAGGTTGGCAAGAAAGCGGAGCTTGTCTGACCAGCGACGCTCTTATAGGCACACACACACACACACACACACACACACACACGAAAAAAGCTTCATAGTCCATCAAGACGAATGTCTTGTATCCCAATTTAGAAGAAGTCAAAGTGATGGCATGTGCTGTCAAAGAGGATGTTAAGCATTTGCCTTTCCATTCTGGATGGAAGTTGAAAGAGGAATTCTGTCATCAACATCGTCAGCTTATCACAAAGGGGAAAAGTCTGTCACCAGGTTCATTTGGGAGAAAAACAGAGAGAAAGGAAAAAGTGATAATGGGTTGAAATGGGATGTGTACTACAGTCCCATCTGTTAACTACCGAACTCTGTGCGTGCGTGCGTGCGTGAGTGTGTGTGTGTGTGTGTGTGTGTGTGTGTGTGTGTGTGTGTGTGTGTGAGTGTGAGTGTGAGTGTGTGTATGCGCGCGTGCGCGCGCGCAGGGTGTGTGTGTGTGTGTGTGTGTGTGTGTGTGTGTGTGTGTGTGTGTGTGTGTGTGTTGTGTGTGTGTGTGTGTGTGTGTGTGTGTGTGTGTGTGTGTGTGTGTGTGTGTGTGTGTGTGCGTGCGTGCGTGTCTGCGTGAGCGCGCGCGCGCGCGCGCGTGTGTGTGGATGGATACACTATTTGTCTACTACCTTCTTCAACAAAACATTCAACTTTATCATCAACACACACACTGGCTGAGAACTAAGTGAGGGAAGGACGCGAGCAGCGCAGACAAAGAGAATCGCAGTAGTCAGACAGACAGGCACACACAGATCCAGACACGTTTCCCTCACACCCAGTTTTTTTTCGCAATCCTATCTCTTAACCCTGACTTCTCTCTAAATGAGTGGACACAGTCCATGGATAGTTGGAATGCAGTTTTTTTTTTTTTTTTTTTTTTTTTTTTTTTTTTTTTTTTACAGGAGCACATCCCTGACTGGTTGATAATGAAAGTTCTGCCTGCGTGGCATTGGTGGAAACCAATCAAGAGAAATCCACCGGAAGTCTCGCTTCTGTCTGACATTTTACTGCCATTCGATTTTCCTTTAGATAAAAGTTTTCTTTCTTTTGACTCTTCTATCGTTTCATGATTAGGAAGACGATGTAAGAAAAAAAAAATTGACAAAAAAAAAAATTGTTGTCATTAATATTCGCTGAATATTGTTAACATAAAACACCCCCCCGACATCTCTTAAAAGTTCAACATTTAAATACACCCCCTACCCCAGTAAGTTATAAAAAAATCTGAACTTAACCTTGAAGTAAGCTTTCATTTCTCCCTTCCATCTATGCACAAAATACGAAAGGTGCAGATAGGAGAGGAGAGGAGGGGGGGGGGGGGGGATTAGGTCAACAGGTCATGAGATCAGAGCTTCCAAAAGTAGGAGTGCAAATGGGAATAACGCACACTACATTGAAACTACTGTGTCTGCCTGGTGTTGGGAAAAAAATGTCCACAGACAGGGTGACCAAAAAGACCAAGCTCTTGTGTTGTATTTTTTCGTTCTTATAAGTGTAA
>JADBJO010007569.1:17500-27500 GCA_016801955.1 Conus betulinus | reverse complement strand
GATTTACATGGTTTGGTTTTTTGTCACTAGATCTCTTTTCTGCGTCTTATTCTGCGTGCCCAAAAAAGACAAAGGAGAAGAAGGAGAGAGGGGAGGAGGGAGAAACGATAAGGGAAAGAGAAGAGAAGAGGAAGGGGAGAAAGAAAAAGAGAAAAGAAAACAAACAAGACACAAAGGAAACAAAAACCCAAAGAAAAAATGCGCGGGAAGACACAGACAAACAAAAAAACAACACAAAACACACAGAGCGGGCGAAATAGAACTGGAAGCGGGATCGCTAATGTTTCACAAGAAGGGGAAGAGTTAATAACTCACAATACTATAGAACACACGGGACACACGGTGAAAAAAGGAAGGGCATCAAGAGAATGCATGAGTTCGTACTAGGCCCAGATAAAAGTACAAGGCGGAGAGGGGTGAGTCAGTCAAGTGTGGTGGGGTAACTAAGGTCACAGGCTGAGGACTAGACACGACTATCGATCGATCGCAGAGGTAAATATAATGAATGACATACAAGAGAGGGGCATACAGGACAAAACACAAGGAGTTGGCACGAGAGAAAGGTCAACATACATAAATAAGAGATGGGCAGGAAAATGTAAGAGGCGAGGGCTAAAGACGAAAAACACATATAATGAGACGGAAACGCGAGAAAACGAAAGAAAGAGAAAAAGAAGAAGAAGAAAAACTAAAGAGAGGGTGGGAGACGAAAAAAGAGGTGAGAGAGGGGCGGAGAAGAGAGCTCGAAAGATCAAAGAGAATCACACCAGGTTGCGTTAATCCGTGCGGGAGTTCGTAGAGGGAGTGTGTCGTGCGTGGTGGGGCGTGTGGCGTGGGGTCGGGCTTCCTTTGGTGGGTCGCTTACGACGATGAAGTAGGACTGGGTGTGGGAAATACCAAAGGTTGATGCAACCATCCACAGACTCACCGCAACCGGCAAATCGTATCGAGCAACCACTGATGTTGTTTGATCACACGGCACTCAAGCAGGAATTGACACACACGACTACTATGACGCGGACAGTGCTCCATGAACTGCGTTAGAGCCAAAACGTCCTTATCCCTCAGCCCCGCAGCGGCGCAGACCTAGCGTGAACCGCGCCCTCAAACACCACATACACTCTACCAACAGAACACACCTCACACCACACACAGAACGACCACAACACCACACACCACACAGAGCACACACACAGTGATGGGTTGTGCGTCCTTTGTATATGAATGAATTGTGTGGAATGTGTGTGTGTGTGTGTTTGTGTGTGTTATGGTGTTGACTGCTAGGTCTCGTTGAATCGATCAGTTGCGTAATGTCTCATGTCATAAAGATACCGGTGCTTGTTGGTCTGTCTGTCCTGTACTCTCGCCTCTACATCTGCTCGCTGGGTCGTCTATCTCCGGGCATATCGGGATCTCGGCAGGTCTGATCTCGTACTCCGAGTCCAGATCTCATCCTCGTCCACTCAGGTCGCATTTGCGATGGCAGAAAGGGGCTCCATACACTGGCCTTCTGCCAGGAAAAGGTGCGCCCAACAGACACGAAGTAAACACTAACGGGCACCAGGAATAGCGAAGGGAAAAAGTGGGGCTGGACGTGCCCTATAAAAATCAGTGGGTACGCACAGCCACACGCCACTCAACTACGTCAGCACCTGCACACACACGGGAGCCGCTGCGAACGCCACACACCTACACACTCACAACACGCATACCACCGCGCGCAAACGGACAACACGGAACAGTCCACACACACGAAATAACAACACCCAGAGAAAGAAAGCCTAGCGCATGTTTGAATTAATAGGTTTAGTGTGTGTGTTGTAGGATATTGTTTTTAGAGATGAGAGGGTTGGTGGTATAAATAGGAAAATAATAAAGGATTGGGGGATCTGGGGGTGTAGTAGAAACTCGTATCGTGTGAAACCCTCTGGCCCTGTGTCCCTGTCCCGATCTGTCTGTCATGGCTGTCTGTCTCTCTCTCTCTGCTCGTCCACTCTCAGGAACTCAGTCGGTCGTTCTCTCTCCTCTCCTAGTGGCGTCTCGCTCGATACTGCCAGTCTCGTTCCATCGCCCCAGTTTGCGTGACAGTGAAGATGTAGAAAAGGATAACAAATAGGGGGAAAGCAAGAACAGGATAAAACTAATAACATTATGTGATAGATATAAGACGTAATGGTTCCAGTTCAGGGAAACTAACCATGGCCGATAACCACAAAGAGGGGGTGGGGGGGGGGGGGGGGACCTGCTGTTTCCTGAGCTCATCATTACATGTCGCCCAACAGCCGAATGAGTCCGTCACAAATTAGAATTCAGTGCTGCTCGTTATATGTGCACCAAAAACTGGAAGCTTGGCGAACTGTCCAGACTTTCCGAACCAAGGGGAAGAAGAAGAGCACCACCCCACCACACATACCCCATCCGTACCCTCTGCCCTGCTTTGGCATTCTCGCTACGGGGTTTAATAGTGGAGGAGCATAGTATTTCTAGATTACTCATGTGATATCTGTTTAACAGCTTGTGAGGGGGGGGGGGGGGTGGGGGAGGGGGGGGGGGGGGTGGGGGGGGACATGGTGGTGTCCTTCTGTTTCAGATTTTCATCTCGCAGATGCAATGACAGGAGTGTCTAAGTGAAACAAAAAGTTTTCAGACCGGGTCGGTAATGGAGCCTCTGACAGTGTTCTGGCTTTAGGATACCACTGGTGACAAATAAGCATAAATTGCAAAAAAAAACTCATGATGAAAAAAAAAACTCGTCTATCAAAGTCGAACGGTCCAAATGTAGGGGAAGCCTTTCCAGCACAAGGCATGATAACCTTGGAGTATGATTAAAAGTATGCAGTGTTGTTGGGTGATGGATGTGTGGGTGTGGTGTGGCTGTGTGGTCGCTGGCGAGTGTGTATTGTGTTTTGTGTGTATATTGGAAAAACATGCGATGATAATAAGATAGAAGTTATATAATAAAGAGAACTATATATGTGTATATATATATATATATCCACATATTCTTATCGCAACACACACACACACCACACACACTACCCCCACACATATATATATATATTATATATTCTATATAGTATAACCTACATATTCACCTAACAATATACAATGCCCTTGCAAATTAAAAAAAAAAGCTCACCGTCTATGCGGCAACATCTGAATAAAATAAATATTTTTATTAAAATGAGAAGTAGGTAATGTCGTGTGGTTTTAAGTTGTTTAATTGTTATTAATTTTCAATAACGTCAACTCATATTGCAATAAGGCCTATTTATAGAATCTCTAGTGTAGCGTTAATATAAATATAAGTGGGCGTATGATGGTAAAAGGTCCATATATATATCATATATATATTGCGTGGGATAGGTGTGGGGGGGGGGTGGGGTTGTGGAGGTATTGGAACAGCGGTGCAGAAGGTATGTCAATGTATAGTGTGTGTGTATTTGTGTTAGGTGTTGTAGGCTCGTTGTGTGGTGTGTGGGTGTTTAGATGGGGTATGCTTGCTGCCAAGGTGATCGACAGGAAGGGCATTCAAGACATTGTTAGACGAAACAACGTGACCCCAGCGAGTCGGGTGGCTCTTCTAAGAGCAAGTTTTCGTGCTTGTTAGTTACTAGCAGAAAAGTGCATGTGTCTCCGGGTACCTATTTTTAGCTTTACCTTCCGTGTTCTGGAATACGATAGAGCATGAAGCTGAGTCGCAGATCAGAGGGACGGAGAGAGAGCTCAGTTACCCACGATACCACACACTTCCACAACGGTTCAACGGACCACTTGCAAGCACGGTAACACGCCGCGGATTCACGGCCCACCTCATGCGCAACTACCACACACACTAACGACACACAACACAGCACACACACACACACACCACACCGTGTATATATGTATATCACGACCGCACATTACAGCACCAGACGAACCCCCACAAAGGAAACTTTTTTTTTTTTTTTCAAACAGTCGCAAAGACAATCACTTAACCCCTCCAACACCTGAAATTTCTTGATTTCTTCGGCTTGTGAGTGTTCTTTAAGGTCCACGAGACTAACAGTACCCTGATTCATATGTTTCACACGTAAACGAAATATTTAGAGACCATCGGTAGCGCTTGCCACGGTCACGGACCAATCAGTATGCCGTGAAATCGGGCAAGGGACGTAAACGCTGATGGCTGGTCTCCTAGTGTCAATCCGGGCAAAGATAACAGCTCCTCAGGTTGGGGCTTGAAGAATTCTCTTCGTAAAATGTAACGGCAACCCTGGATGGCAGAACAGATGGGAGAGACACCACACACCTGCTACTTTGCCCTATCTGGTTCCTGTCTTGTTGTCATATCATACCATCGTCTTGCATTTGATCGTGAACAGATTCTTCCATGTTACTCCCGTCCAAACTTTAGATGTAGAGAGTTTGATTTTGGATTCACTAGACACTTCACGGACCCTTCAGAAAACCCTGCACCAGGAACAACATCTTAACAAACCGTGCGCATACCAGGCTAACACGCAGTGTAGCACATCCCCTCCTAAGTTTGCCCCCACACTCACCCCCCACCCACCACTCGTCCACCAGTCCCCCCCCGCCCCCGACCGCCCACCGTCCGCCTCGTATACCCCAGCACGACACACACACACACACACACACACGACACACGACATTTCAAATATACACAAAAAGCAAATCGTTGAAACGAGATCTTGGCCAAGCATAAACAAAATCGGCCCGCGCATCGTGTACGGCGAGAGAGGAGAGAGAGAGAGATAGAGAGAGAAGAGAGAGAGAGAGCGAGAGTACGAGGAGAGAGAGAGGAGCATGTCCACATGTATAGATACACCCCATATCATCCGTTACCCATTGACTAAAGAACGCATTTAATACAAGCTATCTTTCATCATGCATCATCCTGACTCTCTCCCCACATACCACGCAAGCATTCTCGATTGGTGCGTAATTCCAAACACTTGCTCAAGACAGGCATATGGTTGGAAAACATGTTTTTTTGTCATTTACTACGTGGGGTGTCTATGACGGAGGTGGGAACTCCAGCACTCGCCACGAATTCATAAAAAGCTGCATTTTTAGAAATATATTGCACAACACAGATCTGCGATCTGTATTACCCACCACTGGCCATTGCACTCATGCCTTCATTTTAAACGTGGCACAACGTTAATTGGCCGATAGAGCATAATTTGGCGTATTTACAGAATCATAAAACTATCTGTTCTTAAGTATATGTGTTGCAACTTTTTGAATATGTATGCTTTAGAGATGCTATATTACAGTCATTATTTTACACGTTTGAAAAACCATCCCATCCTGTTGCCGACATTTTGAACGTAATCATTAGGTCGTTTTTACCCACTTTTGGTGCATTTACCATGTTGTCTAGACATTTGCTAACACTACTGCAGGATAAGGCGAAGAGCAGAGAGAGTATACAAGAACTGAGGGTCAGATAACTCATGTCTAATCTGAGGGTAAACTCGGTCTGATAAGACGCTAATGAGTACAACAATGGTTATATCACGATATTTTGAGCTATCTTGTTTAATTTGCGTTGTTTGTGTTTGTTGCTTGTCTCTTTTGATTAAATGACCAACAGGTGTTCGGATATTCTGCCTTTTATGTAAAAAAAAAACAAAAAGTAAAGGCCATGAATTAGAGGTTGCGTCCTTATATAAACCATTTCATCTCATTTATTCATCACCTTGTCAAGCTTTTTTTCCATGTCCTTTAGTCAAGCTGGAGCGGGTGAGACTAGCTCAATGAATTGGTCGGACTGTGTATATGTAACTCTGATCCATCAGTGTTCTTACAACAGATAAAGAAGCAGCAACGCATTTTTGTAAACCCTTGACAACATCTCACGGGACCCCTCTCGCAGACTTCATTTTGTTGTCGCGGTGAATGCCTTAGGGTCCTCTTGCAACGATTAAAGGACAGGGTTTTGTCACAGTTAAAGCTAACAACAGCCATCAACAGGCTCACCACGTAACTTGCGTGTGCAATAGCGAAGGGACATAAATTTGATTGGCAAGGGGGTAAAAAAAAAAAAAAAAAAAAAAAAAAAAAAAAAAAACATCGAAAGGGCGCGCTTCAATTCATTACTGAAGGAATATAAAGGGGTTATGGGAGTAAAAGGGGGATAGTGTTTAGGAGTGAACGATGTGGGGACAAGTGAGAAGGGGGCGGGTGATTAAATGCTATAAGTAGTGGGA
Source organism: Conus betulinus (assembly GCA_016801955.1). NCBI lineage: Eukaryota > Metazoa > Mollusca > Gastropoda > Neogastropoda > Conidae > Conus > Conus betulinus. Next base: position 21,279 of record JADBJO010007569.1, on the reverse strand, counting down.
AATCTGAATTACTGCAGGTTTTTAGCACGAGACGAGTATAGAGGGTGCTGAGACAGTGAGTGCCGGAAGTTCGGCGTAGTAGTAGATAGAGTCTAGAGAAAGAGAGAGCGATGGAAGAGAGAGGAGAGGTAAAAGGAAACAGACAGTACACATACGACAGAACAATAAGGATAAAGAGAAGAGAGAGAGAGGTGAGGCGAGAACGCGGATTTAGTGAGAGAGAGATGATGGAAAATGAAACGATGTCGAAGTTGACGCTTAACAGGCGCATATCTTTTACGGATCGGTCTTTCCTTTTACTGGGTTGGCACAACTGTAATTGTAAAGCACTAGGCGACCATGCGCGGACTCCTATTGGGACACCTTGTTAGAAACTAGTACCATACAGCACCTGATGACCGACGATAATTGTAAGAATTGACTGGAGTCTCGTCACTCTGCGGGAGCTGCGGATGCTATTGACTAAGCTCTGACAGATTACTTAAATGGTGAAAACAAAACATGTTACCAGGAAGTGACCCTTTTCAGACGATGACACCTAAGAGCCAATTTGCTGTTTGTACCCATCGTTATTGTGGTTTTTGGACACTTGTGTTGTGTTGATGTGTTGGGTGTGTGGGTGTGGGGTGCGTGTTGTTGTTGGAGAAGTGTGCGGTGGCATTTTGTACCTTGCCGTACGAATTCCATGTTAATAAGTTTGTGGAGTATGGCAACAGAGAGAGAGAGGAGAGTAGAGCGAGAGACGCACAGAGAAAATAAGAAGAGAGAGAGAGAGAGAGAGGAGAGGAGAAGAGCAGCACGGTAGAGAGTAAGGCGAAGAGAAACTACTGGCGAGCAACAGACAGGAACCACCCGTGACCCGTTCACAACCATAGCTTCAAATCCCCTTCCAAGCCACCCAAAAATATATTAGGCAGAGGGAATTCTTTGTCCTTCTGGCGGCTGGCCTGGCGTCTGACTGTGGGCTGTACCTGTCGGTCTGAAATCCGCTACTCTAGGCAGAAAGAAGCGACACCAAAACCAACGACGTCACAGTAACACAACGACACACACACACCGACACACACCACACACACACCACACACCACACGCGCGCGCACCACACACGCACGGAAACAACGCCACGCGCCACACACACTCGACACACACACACACAGAAAAGGGGGGGGCACCGGGCGACACGAACAGACACACACACCCTTTCTCACGAAAGGCCATCTCTCAACGACTTAAAACATAATGGATGGATGTCCAACGAAGATTTATACATCCATGACTATTTATAGATGTAACTTGCCTTGACAACGTGCTGGAATCATAGATCCACCGCGTCGTCGTTCCCCTAAATCTTCCTTCTTGGCGGATTTTTTCATTCTATTTGACTTTGCATTTCTATCACGCGAATTCTTTTCACGTCGGTCCATCGTTAATTGGTTGGCTGATATATTTTTAACATTCCCTTCAAAACGGGTGAATTGATTGATCTCCCTTAACTCTCGCCTCTCTCTCTCTCCATCCACACACACACAACACACACCACACACAGAAGAAGACAGGGCACCCACACACCCAACACACACAAACGTCACGCAGAACACAACGCCGCGCGCGCGCGCGCAACCGAAGCGCATACCCACACACAAACACCCACACACCACACAACGACCACACACAAACACACATACAGAGCTAGATCTCCCACACACTTGCAAACACACGAACACACACACACACCACTCGCAGCGCGCGCGCGCGCGCGCGCATGCCCCCACACGACACACACACATAGCACACACACCACACCACCACACACACACACACACACACAACAAACACACACACACATGCACGGCACACACACACGACACACACACACACACACACCACACACCTGCCAAAACACTAACAAATACACACACACACACCACAGAAACACAACACCACCACACACCACACACACAACAACACAGTACCACACACACCGTATAATACACCACACACACTCGAGCGCGCGCGCGCAGCCTCGCCGCTTTCCCGTGCAAGTTCCTAACTTCAAGGAAACCATCATCTAAACACCACAGTTGACACCAATCCCAACCAAGCAAAGAAAACGGAGAAGAAAACGATCTCTTAAAACCCATCACAAACGTCATCGATTTGCTTCTCTGCAAGTAATGCGCAGAGGCTCCATCAAGCAAGAAAATGGACATGGTTTTTTGTCATAGTAAACTTTCCGCATGAACAATAAGTAGTCTGCCACGTCACTTGGCTCTTAATTGCAAGGGAAATAAATCTGAGTGCCCGTGCTTTCCGTGAACAATGAGCCCAGAGGGAAAGGACGCTCCCTTCTTCCTGAAGGGCGAAGTTTGAAGGGAGTATGGGTGATTATAGGACCAGCTTGGTTGGTAATGGTATACAAATGAAGGATGTGGACCAAAATGGAGACAGACATCAAGGCCACGTGCCTAGAGGGTATGATAGATAGAAGATCTTGCATGAGCCTAAGGGTAAGAGAGCAGACAAAAATATATATAAAAAACGAGTGTCAGTATTGGACATGGAGAGAGGAGAGAGAGAAGAGAGAGAGAGAGAGATCGGGCGAGAGAGAGAGACTGAGAGCGAGAGAGAGGTCAGCATGGAGACGCTATTCATGATTCGAGAGCAGGAATCATCAAATTAGCAGAATTAGATGATCAAGTAATCCAGCGTCCTCTAACGAGTAAAAAAACAAGAATTAATCTATGCATGATCTAGGGAATGAGGAACCAGAATCATTTCATATTCCCAGAACTCAACTAAAAAATTCACACACCACCACACCACACACCACACACACACACACACACAAACACACACCACAGCACGCGCGCGCGGCGCCAACGCACACACACACCACACACACACACACACCACACACACACACACACACACACCACACGCACTCGCACCGCACGCACGCACTCGCGCACGCGCGCGCCTTTCCCTTTCCATCAACGACTGAAAGCACAATCAATGGACCGTCAAAACAGGGAGTATACATCCATGAGTAGTTTTTGATGTAATCCTGCCTTGACAACAGTGGTGGGAATCAGAGAAGTACCTGTTTCTTACCTGTTCTCTTCCCCTAAATCTTTCTTCTGTCTGACTTTTTCATACCATTTGACTTCCACATTTCTAAATCGTGCTGAATGTTTCTCTCGTAGTTGATGCGTTTTCGTTTTCTAATTGCAGTGTCATTCAATATTACCTTTTAAAAGCAGATGAATGAGTTCTCTCTCTCTCTCTCTGTCTCTCTCTCTCTCTCTCTCTCTCTCTCTCTCCTCTCTCGGTAACTCTGTACTCTCTCTAACTCTCTCTGTCTCTGTCTCTCTCTCCTCTCTCTCTATCACAACACACACACACACACACACACACACACACACACACACACACACAGAGGACAAACGCACGAATGCATGCACACACACACACAACACAAATGCATGTGTGCGCGATGCCCACGCACACACACACACACACACACACACACACACACACACACACCACACACACACACACACACACACACACACACACACACACACACACACACACAAGTTCTCAATTTCAAGAGCGTCGACCTAAAACAATCACACTTGAAACCAGATTCTGCCCGACCTCTTAAACCTCTCCCAAAAGTCTCGAAATGCTTCTCCACAGGTGCGCCTAGAGGCCTCCAGCCAGCAAGAAAATCGACAAGATTTTGTCATAGTAAACTTCGCAGGAACAATAAGTGGTCG
>JADBJO010007569.1:12500-15000 GCA_016801955.1 Conus betulinus | reverse complement strand
TTGTTCAATATATCTATCAAAAGTGGGTTAATGTTGAATGGGAAGAGTTCCCTTTCCTCTCAGGTTATTTGGTGCCTGTCTCTCTGTGTCTGTCTGACCGTCTGTCTGTCTGTCTGTCTGCTCCTCCCTCTCTCTCTCTCTCTCTCTCCCACACACACACACGCACACACATATGACGTGTGTGTGTGTGTGTGTGTGTGTGTGTGTGGTGTGTGTGTGTGTGTGTGTGTGTGTATGCATGCGTGTGAATCTGTCTCTGTCTGTGTATCTGCCTGTCTGTCTGTCTGTCTGTCTGTTGTCTCTCTCTCTCTCACTCTATCTCAAAACACACACACATACACACATGAATACACATGTGCACACATGTACACGTGTCTATACACGCATCACTGCCCCTCCTGTACTCACATACCAGTTCTCAATTTCCAGGAGTGTTGACCTAAAACAACTGCACGTGGAAACCAGATCCAGCCATGCAAAGAGACGAAGGAGAAAGCGATCTCTCAAACCCCTCACCAACGACTCAAGCTGATCCTTCACAGGTGTGCTTAGAGACGCTCCTCCAGAAAAAAAAAAAAAAAAAAAAAAAATGGACAGGGTTTTGTCATGGTAAACGTCACACGAACAATCAGTGGACTGCCCACGTCACTTGGCTCGTATTTGCAAGGGAAGTAAATCTGATGTGTTTGTGCTGCCAGTGGAAAAAAAATAGGAAGGCATGACGCTTCTCTTTGTTGGATGGAACTGGAGAGGTTTGAATGGACCTATGGGTGGTTATAGGACAGAGCTGGGGGTGGGGGTGGGGACGGGGGGGGGGGGGGGGGGGGTAAAAGCTATAGAGGGATGAGAATGTGGATCTTTATTAAGACATAAATCGAGTGATGATAAGGAAGTAAGACAGAGGGATCTCTGGGATGAGTGAAAAGAGTAAGCATGCAAAAAAAAGACAAAAGGGGGAAGGGGGAGGGGTTTACAGCATGTGTGTGTGTTGTGTGTGTGTGTGTGTGTGTGAGAGAGAGAGAGAGAGAGAGAGAGAGAGAGAGAGAGGTCTATCTTTCAATGAATGAGAGTTAATTGGTAGCCAAACCAGAATGGAAGGAGGGACAATGTCCAGGACCACTTTATAAAAAAAAAAATGTTGTCTTGGCAACAGTGCTGAAAATCTGAGAATTCCCCCATCCCCAAACTCCTAAACCTACCCCACCCTGCCCAGATCTTCACCTGTGATAGCTTTTCGTGCCATTTAATAATGCCATAATTGACGGATGTTTTTTCATGTCATCAATCGGTTTTTTCACTGCTCTGTTTATTCAATATATTATCCTTTAAAAGCGAATTAATATAGACACCATCAAGGGCTCTCTTTTCCTCTCAGGTGATTTGATCGTTGTCTGTCAATTGATCTGTGTGTCTGTTTGTCTGTCTGTCTGTCTATCTGTCTGTCTATCTCTTGTTCTCTCTCTCTCTCTCCTCTCTCTCTCTCTCTCTCTCTCTCTCTCTTCTCCCGCCCCCACCCCCGTCCCCCCCACATTGGTACGTGTGGTGTGTGTGTGTGTGTGTGTGTGTGTGTGTGTGTGTGTGTGTGTGTGTGTGGGTGTGTGAGAGGTGTGTGTGTGTGTGTGTGTGTGGTGTGTGTGTGTGTGTGTGTGTGTGTGTGTGTGTGTGTGTGTGTGCGTGCGTGCGGTGTGTGTGTGTGTGTGTGTGTGTGTGTGTGGTGTGTGTGTGTGTGTGTGGTTAAAAATTGCTCACAAGTCCGTTCTTACTTTCTTTAAACTATAAAGGTTCTCCTTCCATGCTCCCTCCTCCCTCCCTCCCTCTCTGTCTCTCTCTCTCTCTCTCTCTCTCTCTCACACACAACACACACACCACACACACACACACACACACACACACACACAAACAACATACATGTCCACACACACACACACACCATCACCTCCTCTACCCCCTTCCCCCACACACATACGCACACGCACATGCAGACACATTCCAGTTCTCAGTTTCTGGGAGTGTTGACCAAAAACAACCCCTCGTTGAAACCAATTCAGCCAAGCCAAAGGACGACGAAGAGAAAACGAACTCTTAAACACTCCTCACAATGTCACGATTTGATTCTCCGCAAGTTACTTAGAGGCTCCTCCTATTTCATTTAACAAAATCATTTATTTACTTTATTGTCAACGTAATCATTATTCTTTTTCACTGTTGTAAGTGTTGTGGTCGTCGAAAAGTTCTGGTCCGAAGCCACACATAACCCGGAACTGAAGACACCCCCCGAGATGTCCGAGCGTTAGCGAGTTGACGCGTGAAGTGAACTTCATGCACCCTACCGGCTTCTCTGCATTGCTTTGCTGGTGATCGTGAATACAGATTATTTAGACTACTTTAATTTGTGCACTGTTCTCCCCCCCCCCCCCCCCCCCCCCCCCCCCCCCGGCTTGCTCGTTTGTTCGTTATCATCATGTATTATTCTTCAGTCGCTATGTATCAGAAGATTCTC
>JADBJO010007569.1:0-2500 GCA_016801955.1 Conus betulinus | reverse complement strand
CACAAAAAAGATTATGACTAAGAAAAAAAAACATTATTTAATAAATGATAATTGATTTATTTTTAAAATCAGAAAGTGAAAAATACATACGCAAGATAGAAAATGTTTGTTAAACAAATAAACAAAACAAATAAAAAACAAAACAAAACAAAACAAAAACAAAACACACACACACACACACACACACACACACACACACACACACACACACACACACACACACACACAACAACAACAACAACAACAACAACAACAACAAAAAACCTGGATCAGCTATAATGAAACAATGGTTCTACAGCTCCGTCATATCAATAGTCAAACAAAAGTTTGTATACTAACCATTTATCATGAAACCAGTTCCGCATCATATGTAGGCCTCGTGATATAGCTTCTATTTTTATTTCCGAATTTTTATAACAGACGAGGTGTGCATCTCTCTCTCTCTCTCTCTCTCTCTCTCTCTCTCTCTCTGGCTTGTTCACCCACGCACCCAACCATAAACCCACACACATCACATTTACAATCACTGAAGTTATCTCTTTCCTAAAGTCATAAAATCGTCCGAACGACTACAGTCCACGCCAAACTGACTACTGTCTCTTAGTCAACAAATCCATAAAACTGAGAAAGAGATTTTATTATACAGTCTCGTACGTCTGTTAGATTTCTTGGACAGTCACTCGGCCTTTCATCTTCTGATTCTGGGATTTCAGTGTCACGGTACATCAATACACGGCAGCTGCAGATCATATTATGAACACATGGCTTCTTGCCATGAATTACACAACATAAGTCTGGCCTGGTTTCTCTCGATCCCGAACGAATCTTTGATCTTGAAAACCATAGCATGGTTAGAGATCGTGCACGCGTATGTGTGTCTGTGGATGTGTGCGTGAGTGTATGTGTGTGTGTGTGCGGTGCATGTGCGTATTTGTGTGTATATGCATGTGCACGCGCGCTTGTGTATGCGTGTATGTGTGTGTGTGTGTGTGTGTGTGTGTGTGTGTGTGTGTGTGTGTGAGAGAGAGAGAGAGAGAGAGAGAGAGAGAGAGAGAGAGAGAGAGAGAGAGTCCTTTCTTTGTAAACTGTCCTCGATTTTTGTTTAATATCAGGATAGAGTCTAGTATTAGTTCATATCACTGATATCCTCGTTCATACTATCGTCATTATCATCATCACTGCCCTCGTCATGGGTCACCACTGACATTATATATATCCATTATCAACCCTGCACTCAGGAACACACACACACACACACACACACACACACACACACACACACACACACACACACACACACACACACACATCTATTACCACTCTTAGTAAGAAGACGTTATACTGAAGAACAGCAACATATAGGTGTATATCATATATAGGTGTGTGTGTGTGTGTGTGTGTGTGTGTGTGTGTGTGTGTGTGTGTGTGTGTGTGTGTGTGCGTGCGTGTGCACGCGCGCGCATGTGTGTGTGTGTGTGTGTGTGTGTGTGAGTACCAAATCGGAGGGTCATGTAGTGAAATGGTTTGTGTGTTTGCCTGGGGAGTCATGGAATCGGATTTATCGATATGAAAACCCTCTCTGTCCACCCAGCAGTAAATGGGCATGTGATTCAGGTCAGGGAAGGGTAAAGGCGGCGGAAAGAGAGGGGGATGGGTCAACCTTCCACCATGCCGTGCTCTAGACACTGTGAACCTCTGACATTTCGCTTCCTAAAAGGCCAGTGGGCTAGGGAACTTTACCCCCCCCCCCCCCCCCTTTTTATTTTAATACCAAATTATCTACATCAGTTCATGTTATGATAGCTGGTCTGTGGCGGTGCTCGGCCTCTCGGCCATGCTGAAGATATCTGCCATTCTACTAAATCTATTATCACGAGTGTAGAAGAGCAATAAGTTAGTCTTTTAAAAAAAATCAGAACATGTAAATGCATGAAAATGCATAGGAAGTCCACGTGGCCCTATTTGCAGACTAAGAACAGAACGGATAGCTGTAAAACAGATGCTGGCGTTTACTGTAGACAGTCATGGGGAAAAAAATCTCAGAACATGTAAAGAGAGAGAGAGAGAGAGAGAGAGAGAGAGAGAGAGAGAGAGAGAGAGAGAGAGAGAGAGAGAATGAATTACTAGATCGGAATTTCCATAAGGTAGGGATACAATTTGTACGGAAAGGCTTCATGCGACGATTCAATGATTGATTATTATATGATGTATGGCGCTGTGCTTTTCTATGCTCTATGAAATGGTGCTAAAAAACTAGGTCAGTTAATTTTTGCCGAGCTTGCTCCATATTAGTCTTGCAGCACATCTATCTGTGCTCCAGTCAAGTCGAGTGTACGTTGCAGTGAAACGGTGGCAAACACAGACGTATTTAGAATCTCCGTTGACTTTACGGGGAAATATCCTATGATGCCTGTCCCGGCCACCTTACAACGAACATCAAGGCAGAATGGCTGGCTCATATCTTGAGGGAATCTGTGATCCATAGTTCGATCACCAATAG
>JADBJO010007568.1:80000-101639 GCA_016801955.1 Conus betulinus | reverse complement strand
GCCAGTCTGCACATACATTTAGTGTCACACATCAGTAACGATAACCTGAAAGAAGAAGGGTAATTGTAATACTTACAGGGAATGTATTTTTCTCTAACGTTTGAGTATTTGGGACAGACAGACGCATATAAAATGAAGTTCACTTTCTGGGACACTCTCACAAAATGGGCAGTTAGGGGAGACATTTATTAGAGTATCGGTACCGATGCGTTCGTAATGCTGAAACACTTAGTCTAAATCTGATTAAGGTCTTTTTCAGTACACACTGTTTTAGGTCGAATAAGTATTGAGACGTACCAAAGGATTGTTTGAAAGATGCATAAAATGTACACCGACTTTTATCTCTCAACTGAGCCTCCCATCCTTGAATGAAACAATCGATTAGCCTTTGCTTGAATTCTCTGAGAAAAAGATGAATATTCTGAACACCTTGGTGTTCCCATACATGTCCGAATCCATATTTGTATAATAAAGTAAAGCATACGGCAGAAACCCAATTGTTCTGATTTTTATAATGAAGAGCTAACAGCATTTTATAAGATTTTAAAGGCAGACGCTCATCAGACATTCTCAAAAGTTTCAACCAATATTTAACACATCTTGTATAAGTATGAACATAAAGAGGATATCTACCACATTCACCATAGACGAGGACATTAGGTGTCTTAACGCTAACATTTAACAATCTTTTCAACGCAAAGAGGTGACTTTTTCAATCAAATTCTGATTTGCAATCAATCCCCAAACTTCAGAGCCGTAAGTTAGCATTGGTAGGATTTGACAATCAAATAATTTAAAGAACACTTTTGGGCTTTTCTCCGAGGGGACCACAGCAGTTTTAAGATACATACAACTCCTCTCTTTGCTTTCGCGGCTCTATCTTCCATAGCGTAGGAGAAAGAGAGGGAGAGAGAAAAAAATGATACCAAGGTATTTATACTGATTGACCACTTCTAGCTTATTGCTATCAAAGAACCATTTTTCTCTCGCTGCAATGTAACCGCCTTTGCGAAAGACGACCACTTTAGTTTTATCTAAATTAACTGATAAATGCATTCTATGCGAGGCATCCCTCAAAATATTCAGCTGTCGTTGCAGACCAATAACCGAGAAAGATAGTAACAGAACATCATCAGCAAAAAGTAGTATCAAAATTTCCATTAAATCTGGAGATAGCTTTACACCGTGTTTACCATTTCGAGTTACATCAATTGCAAGTTCATTAATAAATAGCAAGAATAAAACTGGACTGCAGTTGTCTCCTTGTCTCAGGCCACGAGGACAGAAGAATGGTTCAGTGCACTGGTTGTTCACTTTTACACTAGCTTTGACAGTTTCATACATGCCTTTGACAGCTTTGTACATTTACCTCTGATTCCTTTCTTCTTTAATATCATCCAAAGGTACTGCCTGTTAACTAAGTCGAAGGCCTTTTTGAAATCAATAAAGGCAACGTATAGCTTGCTCCGATTGAGTAACTGCTTTTGAATTAGGGCCAGAAGGGTAAAAATGTGATCAACTGTACTATGATTTCGTCTAAAACCAGCTTGAGATGAATCAATTAAATCATTATCTTCGACCAGCCGCCGTGGCGAAGTGGTTAGCGTCGCGGACTCCCGGCTGGGAGGTCGTGGGCTCGAATCCCATCAGTCATGTGGTTTTTTCTGCCCCGACCGGCTCCTACCCAGAGTTGAGTTTTCTACGGGCTCAGTTGGGAAGACTGGGACTACACAGTCGAGTTTTCATCCACTTAATGGATGCGTTCTGAGAGTGTTGCTCAAATTCCTGACCAACACTGAGGTGCCTGTATCTCTCGGGCCTGGTTTGACGCCGGGATATATTATGAAAGGAAGCGTAGAGTACAGCCCTGTCATGTAGTCTCAGACCGAAATGGAAATCCGTAGCATCATCTTAATCATCCTCATTCTCATCGATCAGCATTAAAAAAAAAAAAATGTCTCAAGTTCTGTGGCCCTTCATGCCCTGCTCTCATGGTGACCTCAGTTTCGATGTCCTCTCCACCACCTCTGTGGCCTTGGTTTGGTTCCGTCAGGGGCACCGGTATCGGCGAGTCCATGGGGGCTGTCGTTGGACGGACGTGGTGGCGCCCTCCGGGGGAGAGCTCACTCACACCGGCTCCGCAACTAAGCAATTATTGTCATCAGTAGGGGGCTTAGTAGGTGGTGTCCTGCGTATGTTAGATCAGAACAGGCGCCACTGAACACCACCGAAGTGACTCGGCAGCAGTGCAGTGTCTCCTCCGATGGGTTGCCTCTTGACGACTTGACATTGACTGCGGATTGCCGGTGCCGGGGCTGCGGCGGGGCCGACCGGGCTGTAGCTGTGGACAGGATGTCGGAATGAGCGGCGTGGATGCACTGCCTCTGAGGTGGTGCAGAGGTTGGGACAGCAGCAAAAAAAAAAAAAAAAAAAAAAAAAAAAAAAATCATTATCTTCGACCCATTCAGTAAGTCTTTTATTAAGGATATAACTGTACAACTTGCCTCCAATATCTAGCAAGGAAATACCCCTGTAATTGTCAGGACAATCAGGATCACCCTTTTTATACACAGGTAGAATGATAGACTGAGACCAACTTTTAGGAAAACTACCAGAATCAAACAGTTTATTGAAGTATTGAACTAAAAATAGAATGACTTCTTGAGAAGAGTTTTTATAAAATTCACCACTTAATCCATCGGAACCAGATGCCTTTCCATATTTCAAAGCTTTTATAGCATCCTCAATTTCCCATTGCTCTATCGCTCTGTTTAGTGGAGCACAGTCCAAGTTTGTGTCTACAGGCAAGTTAGTTTGAAAAGTTTCTTCAAAATCTGATAAATCAGCATCGTTAGATAGATTATCATTAAAAACCATCTTGAAATGATCAAACCATTCAGCAGAAGTGATCGAATTATGCTTAAATTCTTTAGATATAGAACAGATTTAACAGTTCCCCAAAAAACGTTTAGGATCGCCACTACTATTCACAAGGGTATCTAAAATTGAGTGTTTATGTTCGGACCTCTTAACGCTAAGCAGATTTTTATACTGACTCCTTGAAATCACATACATATATCTGTAATATATCATTTGTAGCTTTTTACTATCATTGTCAACATCATCTTTTACAACACTGTCGCAAACTCTGCGAAATGTTCGTAAAGCTTTATGTACTTCACGTCTTTTTTTTTTCTGCACATTCTCTGTCAAACCATGGCTTTTGTCTGAAACTATTTACCCTAAACGTCTTTAACATACTTTTTCCAGCCATCTTGAGACCACCAATGAATGAGGCTAATGAGGCATCAATATCAACATCTATTAAATTACTAGCATCTTGAATTAGTTTCTTAACAACATTATCATTAAACATTGCACAATCATCTTTCTTTTCATCATTCCACACGAACTTAGTAACTTTACTTATCGTAGAATGGGTCGAAGTGGGTTTCAATTCAATGGTCTTGGGTACTTCAAGAAATAATTCTACAGGCATATGTTTTGAGTCAGTTCTGGGAATAACGTTTAAAATGAACCCGCATGAAACATACATTCGGATACAATAAAGTAATCAATAACACTACATCCATTATGGGCAATGTAAGTGAAATTTCCCCCCTCATCACCCAAAACAAGTCCGTTCATTATAATCATGTTATATTGATCACATATTTGAAGTAAATATTTACAAATTCATTTGTAACACCATCCTTTGACTCTCTACGAAATCTTGTACACATCTTTGAATACTCTGCATATTCACCAATAAAGTCGTCTATGGAGAAGTCAGAAACATTACCATTGCCTGTTCTGGCATTCAAATCTCCAAAAACAATGAGAGGTAGTTCGTCATATTCTTCAAATAAATCAGCGATACAGTTATCCAAAAAACATAAACCATTATCAATTTCAGTTTCAGCATAATAAACACTATTTGAAGGTGGGATATACAAACCAATCAAGTAACAGTCAGAATAAAAACCCCTTAGTAATTTCGGTATCTTGAGAACCAAACAGTTGTCATATTCGACTGTGATATGTGTAATAAATCTAGTCAGCTTTTTATTTACAGACAGACAGACGTGGTATGCGTATATGCTTTTGCATTTGTTTCTGATTCAGAGTTGAACATTTTTTTTCTGTTCTTGTTACAACTATTGTTTTCTTCAAACTCACATGCCTCTGTCGGGATGGTCAAGGATGACGTCATCGGCTCGTGATGGGGAGAGTCGGTTGGAAGACACTTTGGCGTAGGCATAGTGGATGTGTGGGTGCAGAGACTGGCGTTGAGGCTTCCAGGCACGAAACGGGCATGAGAGCCCTTGCGGTCCTCAGCCCAGTTGGTGTAGTAGCAGACACGGCGGCGACACACGCTGTGACTGAAGCCTAAGTCCACTGCATGGAAAGGAACGGGACTGTTAGGGCGTTTTTTTTGTCACTGGACGTTGTTTTAGCCCAACTCACTACCCAACAGTGTGGTGTTGGATCCACGTAGGGGCTAGTGATTTTCATGTGTTATATTATCATCCGTGTTACCTCACTCGTGTTCAATCCTACACGCTGCTGTGGTAATCCAGCATTTTTTGTGCTGCACACATTATAATCTATATCCTCAGTATTTTTAAGGTATATTATCCTCTTTTTCATCTCACTCTTCTTATGCACAGATCACCATTCTTGGAGCCTTTTTTACATGCTTGTGTTATTGTCCATGTCGACTGACCAGTGTTAATCATAGCCTGTCTGTCCTGCCTGTCCCTTCTCTTCACCACCCAACCCCCCCCCCCCCCTCCTATTCTGCCCACCCTCCCTCCCCTTTCTGTCTCCCTGTCTCTCCCCCCTCTCCCCCCTCTCTCTCTCTTTTTTCTCTCCACCAAGAGACTCTTCTATCCTCTCTCGCGCCCTCTCCTCTCCTTCTCCCCTCCCCGTCTATCGATTTCCCTTCCTCTCCTTTCTTCGTGCTATTCCTCGCCCCCCCCCCCCCCCCCCCCCCCCCGCCCCCCCCATCGCACGATCCCGTCCCTCCTCCACCCTGTCCTAAGCCATATCATCTCCTTTCCCACACCTCCATCATCTCTAACGTTCCTTTGCCACCCTTTGTTCTACACTCTCACACCCATCCCCCACCTCCCCTCTCGTTTACTTCCTCCTCCCCCTCCTATTTCCCTTAGACCCACTCACATAGATACGCACACACAATCACGCTTACGCACGCGCGTGTGCGTGCACATATATACAAAAATGCGTGCAAACATGCAAGCGTACACACACACACACACACACACACACACACACACACACACACACACACGCACACACACGCACACACACACACACACACACACACACACACACACACACACACACACACACACACACACACACACACACACACACAGACACACACACACACACGCGCGCGCGCGCGCACACACACACACGCTCGCGCGTGTGCACAAATTGGCACACACGTGCGTGTACACCCATATACACAGGCACACATACGCACTCCATACACACACACACATACACTCACACATATGTAGACATACATATCCATATGCATGTATGCAGAAGCATGCTCACACAAGCTCACAGATCACACACACACACACACACACACACACACACACACACACACACACACTGGTAAACACACATGGACTCGTGCCCATACATCCATGTACACACATATGCTCACACGCGTTTGCACCCACCACACACAGATACAATGATAATAATGGCACAGCCAATGTTAGGTAGGTACTCAAGATCTGACCAGCACGTTGGGCTAATGCGTAGGTCCGACATCTGCAGAGTCGTAGCCATGAGACGGGGGCATAGTCGTAAGCCATGAGACTTCTCTCAATTCTCTCACCTTAGTCATTTATCAATCTGCTTTAAATGATGCGCAGGCATGTAACGTGTATGGACTAGTCCGCATGCGATGACACCTCCTTAACAAAACTGAAACTGAAACTCACGACACAAGATCTTCTATGACACAAATAAACAGGACGTTACAAACGTCTTAATACAGGATCATTTATAACGCAAGTAAAATGCCATTACAAGATCTCCCACAATGCATACAAACTTCATAATACATGGTCTATTATGACACAAATAAAGATGATGTAAGAGGATCTCACATGACTCACACGAACTTCATGATACGAGATCTATGATATGTGAACTGTCCATTTTTGGTATAATCTTCTTTTTCTTTCCTCGTTGGTTTGTTTCAGTGATGGCGTTCAGGGCATGTGCAGACATTTGGGGTGGGGTGGACGGAGAGATGGAATATTCAAACTCAATCATACATTCAAATATATGTAAGATACACTGTTTATGTAGCCAGTGTGCTCATTTATCGCACAATCTCTCTCTCTCTCTCTCTCTCTCTCTCTCTCTCTCTCTCTCTCTCTCTCTCTCTCTCTCTCTCTCTGTGGGTGTGTGTAGATGAATACATGACTAAACCCAGACGCTCTGTATCAAACGTCAAAATATTAGAAGTCCGCTGATCAATGTCCACCAATAACAAATCATAGAGACCTGCATAGTGTGTGGGGGGTCACGGAAGCAGAAGAACTCAGTAGAAGTCCCATCTTACATTAAAAAAAAAGAGGACGGGGGATGGGGGTGCAGACAACACATAGACAGGATATCATGTGATAAATGTCAACAGCGCTGTGCTCAATCTCCTTCAAGGCTATGAATACATATATAAAACAGAAAAGAGGATGGTTCAGTATACAGGAGACCTACCGGGTGGACTTCATCTTTAGACTTGGCCAGCTTCAACACTGGACTGCCATCAGAGAGGCAGAATGGAGGACGTCTATCGTCATCATCCGTCAGTCTCATGGGTGTCGTCTTCGTCGCCGGTCATGGTCATCATGAGAACATTCTGTCACAGTCCCTGCTTTCATCACTGTCGTCGCTGAAATTATTTGCTTCGATTTCTGCTTCTCTTACCGTCTCCACGTAATATTTCATTTCCTTAATCTTCTACTTCCTTCCTCCCTTCTTCCTCTTTTTCCTTCCTTCTCCTCCTCTTCTTCCTCTTCTTCTTCTTCTTCTCCTTTTTCTTCTACTCCTCCTCCTCCTTCTTCTCCTCCTCCCTTCTCCTACTTCTTTTTTTCTTCTTGTTGTTCATTTGCTCCTCCCTTTTCCTCCTCCTTCTCCTCCCTCCTCTCCTCCTCTTCCTCCTACTTTTTCTTCGCCTGCCTTCTAATCCCTTCTTCTTCTTTTTCTCCTCCTCCTTCCCATTCTTCTGTATCTTTTCACCATGATTAAGCGTGTCCGTCTTTATTAATGTAAACAGGAACACGCACTGTCGTGTGTGCGCGGGTATGCATGTGCGGGTGCGAGCGTACTTGAGGGTGTGTGCGCGGGTATGTGTGTGTGTGTGTGTGTGTGTGTGTGTGTGTGTGTGTGTGAACGTGTGCCTCTGTGTGTGTGTGTTTTCCTTTATTTTGTTATCAGTTCATTTATTGTTTGTTCTTTCAATTTTGTTCGCCTTCAAATTTGTAATATGCGTCAATGTTGATGGAGAAACAGCTCATCCACATTTTTTTATGCATGTTTGAAGACATGTGTGTTTGTTAAAAGTCTCGCGACTTTCAGCCGTCTGTCATGCGCAGTCATGCGCAGGTACTCGCTAGTCACGCTTACTCCCTTAGCGGGGCAAGCGCCGGATGAAAAAAAAAGCATCTTGTTGGCTACTTGTTACCTTGGAAATTACGATTGTTAATCTATCAATCAAACGAGCCACCTGCGCTCTTCACAGAAGTATACTACTGCCAATGTCTAAGATGGAATATAGAGTAAGAAAGTATAACGAAGGAATGAGGCTCTGATTGTAATTTATCGTAACAATGTGGATGCTACACACACACACACACACACACACACACACACACACACACACACACAAACGCGCGCGCGCACGCACACTCGCATACACTCACAGGCACGCGCGCGCATACACACACTCTCTCTGTCTCTCTGTCTCTCTCTCTGTCTCTCTCTCTCTCTCTCTCTCTCTCTCTCTGTGTGTGTGTGTGTGTGTGTGTGTGTGTGTGTGTGTGTGTGTGTGTGTGTGTGCGCGAGTGTATGAGTGAGTGTATGTATGCGTGTGTGTGATAATCAGGTTTTTACTAGACTATCACATGTATACCTCATTTTGCATTCTCGATTCGTGAATGAATCTTTTCCAGAAATAAAAAGACATCATTTAAAATGCATGAATATTTAAACAAAAAGGCAAATTAGATTAAATTCTTCTATGGGAGGCCTGTTGTACCTACTACAGGAATTATTGATTCTGAATTGGAGGTGTACAGAAATATCCATCACTGGTGTCATGAAAATCGATGAACAGGCATTGATCAGCTACTTCTCAGACAGTGGCGACTATCAACAGGACAATGAATCGAACAAAATAATCGATCAGTCTTTTATTATATATGTTTACTGAGAATGAATACAGTCTATAGTATTTTTTTTACTGTGTATGCGTGAAACCGGCAATACCTAGATCTACCTACGTGGGAGGAAAATTAATGGACAAACCCACCTTCACTGAAAAGTTTCACTTGATTTTCAAAACACTTTAGTGACACGTTCACATGTGGTGAAACATTTTCAGGGTTATGACTGCACAAAAACATCCGGTTACTGCGAGTATCCTCGAGGACCTAGTCGCACACACATGCAATCGACTCTCGTCCTGTTTCATAACACCAAGTAGGCTGCTGAGAATTAACCCCTGTAGGCTAGGCCTAGTCCTAGCCTAGTCCACTCTAGATGTCAGAAGTTGTTTGTTGAAAACGTGGGCCAATGTTTTTACGTAGCCTAAGATCATGACGCAAACTGAATGAAATGACGACACACCGTTCCTTTTGGATTCTAGACTCTGTACTTGAGTCAACGCCCATCTAGCGCTGAACTGGATGAAGATAAGTGACTGCTCGATCATTTCGTTGTCCTGAATTTTGGGTGTCTTGTCTGAAGAAGACTAAGAGGTCGAAATGCATCGTCTTTTGACTCGTGATTCGTTTGTCTAAGTTTTTTCGATGGAGCCTTATAAATAATTGTTAACTTCTTTGAAGTGAATGTCACAGCGCTTGTGTGCTACCATGCCTTCAGTCACTATGTTGTATTAGGGTTAAGGTTAATGTAAGGGTGTGGTTGGGATGAGGGTTTACGTCACAGTTAGGGTTGGGTTAGGGTAAGGATTAGGGTCAGTGGTATCAAGACGGTGACATGTAGATCCGTTGACATATAGATCCGGTGACCTACAGACACGGTAACCTATAGAAACGCTCACCTGCGCCCAAGTCAAGTTCGACAGTATAAAGATCAAAGAAGCCAAAAGAAAATTTTGTATCATGATTCAAAAACCCGCCGTTACATTTTGGACAGCATGTCTAGACATATGATACAGTAACAGATGAAGTTTCCAAAAACTGTATTTCCAAAGGTTCCGTCGTCTGTCATAACTCTGAGTTCAGCCAGTCAGATGTATCTTTAATGAACAAGTTGTTTGTGTCAGGATCGATGAAATCACCATTTTCAAATTTTAAATGAATTGATCAACTTTTTCAAAACTACTATCATGTATAAATTCGCTTCATGAGGTCAACGAATAAATCACAATGATCTAAAAAAACATTCTTGAGTTATAAACGAGACTGACCTGGTAAAAGACTGTACACATAAAAATAAAGACTGACTGATTATTTTGTTGGATTTGTTGTTGTGTTAATTGTGGGCACTATCTGAGAAAGGATTGATCACCCCTGTTCATCAACTTTCGTGAAAACAAGGATGAATATATCTGCACGCTTCCAGTTTGAAATCAACCATGTCTGTAGAACGCGCAAAACACTTTCCCATTTCAGTTATTTGATTTTTTTTTTTTTTTTTTTTCCTTCCTATTTCAAACATTGATACATTGAAAGGATGTTTCCATATTTTTGTATTTGTGGAAAACGTCCGCCACCCAAAACACACAGACATAAGAAATCAACTGTATTGTTCTTTTTCTTGATGCTATTAAGTACCATAAAAAAAATAACATTTTCCCCTGACACCAACACTCTACGAAAAACAAACAAGCAAACAAACAAGCAAAAAGACAGGAGACTAGGAGACTAGAGAAAGGTGACTAGAAAAATTAATGGCAGGAGGAGGGGGGGGGGGGGGGGGGGGAGAGAGACGAGGAACAGAAAAACGTAATAAGAATGAACAGAGGAGGGGTAATTAAAAATAGAGGAATGAAGAGTATAATATAAGACAATAAAGAAACACCAAGTTGAGGGCGAAAGGGACGCAGACTACTGTGAAAAAAAAAAGGGGGGGGGGGGGGGATAAATCATAATAGGCTGGAACTGAGCATTCGTCTGACCATGTATCTGGTCTGTGGTACTGTGCGGCATTGTGGGGTTGGATTCCGTTGAAACTGGGCTGTGTTGAGGGTCGTTAGTCCGATTGGCAGTCCGCTGTTCCTGGCACCGTGGGGACTGACGGGTCTGGCAGCAGGCGCCAGCCCAGGAACTGTAGCACCGGCAATGATAGTCACGGAAGCGGGAGTCACGAACAGCGCACAGGCCGGACAGTCGTTGTGATTCCGTCTCGTTCAGAAGAGAGTCCCGGGCATTGTGAACACACCTAGAACACACCCAAACACACTGACACTACTGACAGATCGTGCGTCATTATGGCGCGGCGTGGCACTCATTTGATTTCTGTCACGTCTTGTCAATGGGTTTCTCTTATCTGTCTAAAACCGTTCTCAACAAACAAAATGAATATCAATGATTCTGTATTTAAATAGTCATCGTCAGCAATATCTTCAGGTATGCAAACAATTTTTGAACACCTTTTGAAAAAGCCTTCCCATACCAAGCCATATAAAAGAAAAACAAGCGAAGAAACAAGCAAACAAAATAAAAAAAAAAAAAAAAAAACTTCTCCTTAAAAAAAAAAAAAACAACTCTTCTGATATTAGCTGGCTGGCTTTTAACTATGATCAATAAGCGAACAGATTCTCTCTCTCTCTCTCTCTCTCTCTCTCTCTCTCTCTCTCTCTCTCTGACCACGTGTCTAGTCATGTGGTACTGTGCGGCATTGTGGCATTGTGGCTATATCTAACAGTTTCAACGGAATCCAACCCCACAATGCCACAATGCCGCACAGTACCACATGACCAGACACGTGGTTTTAATGCGAACAAAAGATGGTTTGAATGTGAAACATCCACGGAACCTCCTGTCCTGCATGTAGGCACATTATTGATGATGAAGAACACTTTCTGTTCCACTGTACTGCTTAGAATGAAGTGCGGACAAACTGTTCATTTTTCCAGTTAGATATAGCGAAAAGCCAAAATGTCGCTGGCGTGTTATCATCAGATGATGAACTTGTTATTAAATCAGTTTCGAAATTCATCGCGGAAGCATTGGAAATTAGACAGATGAAGGGTAGTGAAATTTAAGATAATACATTATAAGAGATATCTGAATGAATATTATCATTCATCGCATGTTGAAGAGATCAGCAAAATACAATGTCATCATTTAATTGAGTGGATGGTCGAGCATGTTGAAGAGATCAGTAAAATACAATGTCATCATTTGATTGAGTGGATGGTCGTGTCAGTATTAAGTTTTTGTTTGTTTGTTTGTTTGTTTGTTTGTTTGTTTTTAACTTTACTGCATTACTCCTGTGCGTGAGGTGAGCACATAACGAAATGTTACGAATTTATTTGTTTTTGTTAACTTTGGATTTGATACACACTAGGAATGAAAGTGTACTATTTGTTTGCAGGAAAGGAAGAGGGAAATGTTTTTTGTTCTGTTACCTCTCCCCCCTTGTCAAAAGACCTCCTTGGTAATGACAATAAAATATCAAAATGTCGAAAGTGTCTCTCTGTATGTGTGTGTGTGTGTGTGTGTGTGTGTGTGTGTGTGTGTGTGTGTGTGTGTGTGTGTGTGTGTGTGTGAAACAGAGAGAGACTGACAGACAGACAGATAGATAGACAGACAAACAGACAGAGCAGGACACAGCACACCACTTACCTCCCCTGCCCTCCACACAGAGTTGTGCTGCAGTTGGCAGCGAACTGCGTCAGGTTCAGGACCCATAGGGCCAACCACAGTACGTAGGTGTTCCTGCAGTCGGCTGCACTGCTGAGGATCTCTATAGTAGCTGGAACTGCCCCAGATCACTACCCCTGAGGCTCCCATCTCTGCAGGCAGACCCAGGGTGATTTCCAGGGTTTCCTGGGGTGTGGAAGGAGGGTGAAAAGAAACAGAGCTTTTTAAATGTTGAGTGTACCCATGCTTCGTTACCAAGGTTCTCTGGCACTCGCTAGGGAAGCCCTGTTCTACCAGTATTTAGGTCTAGATGTCCCTTCATGACTGCACATATGGCATCACTACTTCATTGTCCCTCGACCCTCTTCCCCCTTAAACTAAGCTTTACCAACATGTCCTTTTTTAACTTTTATTTTACTTTGTTATCTTTATTTTCTTTTTTTTTTTACATGTAACAGAACAAATACATCACCAGGCATTGGTTTCATCTTCCGTAAAGAAGTAACAAAACACACACACACACACACACACACACACACACACACACACACACACACACAAGAAGACCTGTAGGGAAACAAAAACGAAGAAGAAGAGAGGGCACACGAAAATTCATACGAGTTAACGTGTTCTTTTAAGGATTTGTGTACAGGACCATGAAAGTATAGGCCCTAATGATTCCATACGGCATCAAAATTGTTTTGATCGTTGTTAAATTAAGCATTGTCATTTCAGTTGAAATCAGTTGCTCAACCGATTCTGAAAAACAGACATATTTAGCTTTCGTTTCTGACCTCGAATAAAAAGTAGTTCGTGTAATAAAGCCAAGACCTGCCTTAGTTTTCTTACGTGTTGATCCACTGCAAAGTTAACAATGCCACATGTGATTTGATTTTCAACGAGGTTCTGCCTTTATGAATCAGTAACTTTTCCACATCCATCAGTCAAAAGGACGTGATCGCAGATTCAGAAAAAGGTTTGGGTTCAATCTGTCTCTTTACGACAGTATGGTCTGTTCATCGTGTTTGTCAGTGCTACAGCTTTCAATGCAATATTTCGATGCATTAGAGCCACAACTGTTTATCAAGAAAAAAAAATGTGTTTTGACTTTTTCATATTTTTGAAACATGGTTATGAAACATGTATTAGTTTTTGGTTGATAGCAAAGAAACACAGTTGGCGCCCTGTCCACATCCAACCAGATTCCGCATACCACAAATGAACAGCTAGCAGTCACAGACTGTGGTCTGAAATATTCCATACAGTGGAACAGTTTGTCCGTGCCAAAGGTGGCTAGAGCCATAGAAGACAGACAGTTGCATTCCAAACTATTACCGCAAACTGATAGGAATGTTTCCAGGCCACTTGTGGCCTGAGAATTTCAACAGTAAAGGTCTTACTGTTGTGTGCCACAACTATACAAGTCTTGTTAATTAGTTGTGCTTCAAAATCTGGGGAAGATGAAAGCCTTTCTTTTCAGACCAAGAGTATTTACTTCTTAAGATTGTGCAATTCTGTGGTTTCCATTCGAGTTTTCTTAAACCCCGTTTATACAGCGTGAGAACACTATCTAGTGTTTGTTTGCCCAAGTTTGGAAGTTCTGCGTGCAGAAGTGTAATTTTTTGGAGACCTATGAAATCTTCAAGTGGCCATTTCTCAAAATGACATTTTTCAAGATAGACAGTTGTGGCTGTAACATATCGATTTTGTCCCAATAATCCGATGTGTAACTCTAATTTACAACCAGTCTATTTTGATATCCTGAATATTATTTACCTTGAATGACTTTTTTTGTCTGAGAACTTCAGAATTAAGTTTTTTGTGACTGCTGAGGGTATGAATTGATTTATGTTTATCTTGAGTAAAGAATGTCATTGTGATGTTTAGCTCCTTCACTTTGTTTGACTATGGTGAACACTTTGGGCCTTTCCTGAATATTGCTGGTATCACTATATCCATCTATATACCCGTCTTCCTTCAATTTTTTTCCTTGAGAAAATTTAAATGAAAAACTTGTAACATAATTAACATCAGCGGTGAATTCTGGTGAATTCTTTAAAATTCATAAACTGGCTACCTTTTCAGAAAATGTCCTTGTCAAGTATTTTCAATTCTCAGTTGTTGTGCTTTTTTTTTTTTTTTTTTTTTTTGCTTGATTGTCACACATTAAAATTTTGTCCGTGTAAAACAAGAGGGGCTCACTAGTAATTTGTGGATGTTTGACGAGCTACACAGAGACAGAATCCCCTGGACGCGACAAACATGTGCCTCTAAATCAAATTAAAACTAAGCAATTGGAGCCCAACGCCGATCCGTTATTTTAGAGCTTTTCACTGAATGGATTCTTTTTTTCGTTAGAATGATTTTCTATTTACGTCTTTTTTTTTTTATTCAACTTTATCTATTCAGAAGTTTTGAGGCATTAACATACCAAATGTCGGTTAGTTATATTTAAGCCACCTTACCCCTCAGTGTCCGTTGTCCTAATGTCGGGTAGATTTACGACAACTTGTCTCACAGTGTCCGGTGTCCTAATGTCGGGTAGATTTAAGCCAACCTGTCCCACAGTTTTTAATGCCCTTTTTCTTGTGAATTATTCCACGCGAAGTCAAACACATTTTTAGGAGTTTTTCAGTGAAAAGTCAGGTGGGTTAGGAAGCAACGTCCAGTGCTGTATGAGTTCAGATAACATGAGAGACTTGAGACAGCAACTCTTCTCAGTTGTGTTACAGATTTCTGAGCCCCAATGTGGAATAATGTTTTATCGTCTAGGAATTAGTAGGTTTCTGAGCTCCAATGTAGAATAGTGTTTTATGTCTCTGGGAATTATAGGTTTCTGAGCTCCAGTGTGGAATAATAATGCTTAAACTCTTCGGAATTTATACTTTTCTGAGCCCAAACGTGGAATAATGTTCTATCGTCTGGGAATTCATAGTTTTCTGAGCCCAAACGTGGAATAATGTTTTAGCTTCTCAAAAATGTATAGTTTTCTGAGCTCCAGTGTGGAATAATGTTTTAACGTCTGATCTGAGAATATATAGTTTTTTTGTTGTTTTGTTTTGTTTTGTTTTCTGAGCCCCAATGATGAATACTGTTTAACTTCTCGAAATATATAGTTTAGTTTATTGCCTCACATTCACTGAAATAAAGTAGCTTAATCAAATTTCGGGTAGATGGGGTGGAGGGTGTATCATTACAAAATGAGGATATTGTCCTATATTTTCATAGCATTCTAACCATACTGCTCACCGATTTTTTACTGTCCATGAGCAGTCCTGACAAGCATGTCAAAAATATTAAAAAATATGTTTGTTTCAAAATGAGGAGGCAGCAAGCAGACACTAAAACAAATCTTAGAAAGAAATTACAACTATTCCACCGGACAGAAAGGACAAACAAATTACAAGACCAAATACGATGCGTTTCGACCTCTATGATGCTCTTCAGGCAAGATAAACAACATTCAGGACAATGAAAACAAAGGAAGATCGACCCTTTATCTTTTGAAACTGGGTGCAGTCACTTATCTTCTCAAATTGATTCAACGCCCATCTCGCGGCCAATTTGAGTAGGTAAAGGATGGCTTGCTCTTTGTTTTCATTATCCAGTGTGTTGTTTCTCTTGTCTGAAGAAGACCAAAGAGGTCCAAATACGTCGTGATTTTTTTTCTTGTAATTTGTTTGTCCCTTTCGTCCAGCAGAATAGTTTTAATTTCCCTTGAAATATATATGTACTATTCAGCCATCGTTCCTGGCATCCAAGGGTTTCATGCCAGAGAAGCACAACATGCACTCTGGAACTCCAACTCCCTCACACTTACCCGGGGAACAATCCAGCCTCGGAACTGAGTGTTGGCGTAGGGATAGATGGCGGTGTTGGGGGAGAAAAAAGGTGCTCTGAATTCTCACTGCTTCCTTCACCCTGTTGGCCACCTTGCTGACGATGTAAGACAAGCGTTCGTTGGCGCTCCTCACGTAGATGCTGGGGTAGAGGCCCGTCGCTTGGTGCCATAGCCAGGCCATTCTGGGCAAAGGAGAGAGGGTAGGGGTGAGGACTGCGGCGAAGGAAGATGTGGGGTGTGTGCAAACTTTAAAAGGAGAGCGAGATACAAACTCTGCGTGCAAAAGAGCGTCCTTGGTTTGTCAATCTCTGCCAAATGTGGTGGACGTTGTCCCTGACAATCACTGTCAAATGTGGTGGACATTGTCCCTGTCAATCACTGTCAATGTGGTGGACAATTTTCCTGTCAATCACTGTCAAATCTGGTGGTCATTGTCCCATTCAGTCACTGTCAAATGTGGTGGACATTGTCTCTTTTAGTCACTGTCAAATGTGGTGGACATTGTCCTTGTCAATCACTGTCAAATGTGGTGGACATTGTCCCTGTCAGTTACTGTCAAATGTGCTGGGACACTGTCCCTGTCAATCACTGTCAAATGTGGTGGACATTGTCCCTTTCAGTTACTGTCAAATGTGGTGGACATTGTCCTTGTCAATCACTGTCAAATGTGGTGGACCTTGTCCCTGTCAGTTACTGTCAAATGTGCTGGTGATTGTCCCTGTCAATTACTGTCAAATGTGGTGGATACTGACCCTTCCAATCACAATCTGAAGTGACAGACATTGTCCCTGTCAATTATTGTCGAATGTAATGGACGTTGTCCCTGTCAATACTGTCAAATGTGATGTATAAGAGAAGAATGGGGAGGATAAGACAGATGGGAAAAGAGAGGGCAGGATTAGGGACAGACACGGGAATGTGATGTATAAGAGAGGAATGGGGAGGATAAGACAGATGGAAAAAGAGAGGGCAGGTTGAGGGACAGGTACACGGGTAACGGGTAGAGAGAGAAGATGGTGAAAGCGAGGAGGGTCAGACATAACGTGGATCGCAACTAATCATATTGTGTGTGTGTGCGCCTGTGCGTGCGTGCGTGCGTGCGTGTGTCTGCGCGCACGCGCGCGCCCGTGTGTGTGTGTGTGTGTGTGTGGGGGGGGGGGGGGGGGGGGGTTCGAGCGCGTGCGTACGTGAGTGTGTGCGCGCGCGCGCGTGCGTGTGTGTGTGTGTGTGAGACAGACAAGGGGGGGGGGGGGGGGGTGATGGGTAAGGGAATGATAAGCAGAAAGAGAAAATGAAGAAAGGCAAAATGAAGCAACGTGTCTGAAACTCCATATAAACAAGTTATATGATAGTAAACAAGTGGGGTAGTTCTTGCTCCCATAAGGAAACCTAAACACACAATAACTTTTATTCAAGACTGGCACAGCCTTTAGAACTTGAATAAAGTCAGACAAATACAAACAATCTAACAGTGAGGGGGGGGGGGGGGGGGGGGGGGGGGGTGCAGGCCAACAACTAAATTGTCTTCATAGTAATGACTTGGCAAAACTTTGGATTTAAGGAGGGGGAAGGTAGAAGATGGAGAAACTGGGAACATGAAATTAAGAAAATATATTACAGATATGAAAATTCTTCACTAGCTGCATAAGGGAACCATCACAATCCCCTGGGTCGGAAACTCATCAGGTAGACACGGCTGGTTGTATCTGCGCTCCTGGCGTCAAATAGAGACACACCACAGTCCATAATACCATGGTGTTGTCACCACCAAGGGTGCAAAAAAAGAATGCAACAGCACCCCCCAAACAGCCAGTGAAGGGTAGTAAACGAAACCAAACGAAAGTGTGGGAAGGAAAAAAGTTGCTGAAAAACTAAAGATATTATGCAAATAGTATAAAATGTAGGGGACAATCTTTGAGCCTACGCTTGAGGATCTACCCAAGGATGCAAGGAAGATCAAAAGACAAACACACAGACGGACAGAAACAAATACAAGTAACCTCGATTTAATCAAAACGAAATTGGAAATGAAATGAGGCAGGGAACAGTAAACAGTAAACAAGTGGGGTAGTTTTTGCTCCCATAAGGAAACCTAACACACAGTAACTTTTATTCAAGACTGGCACAGCCTTTAGAACTTGAATAAAGTCAGACAAATACAAAGACAAACAATCTAATAGTGAGGGGGGGGGGGGGGGGGGGGGGGGGGGGAACAAGTGCAGGCCAACAACTAAATTGTCTTCATAGTAATGACTTGGCAAAACTATTGGATTTAAGGAGGGGGAAGGTAGAAGATGGAGAAAACTGGGAACATGAAATTAAGAAAATATATTACAGATACGAAAATTCTTCACTCGCTGCATAAGGGAACCATCACAATACCCTTGAAGGCGGATATATTTGTATTGCCTGCTCCGAGGCCTTTCGTCGGCTGGGTCGGAAACTCATCAGGTAGACACGGCTGGTTGTATCTGCGCTCCTGGCGTCAAATAGAGACACACAAAGATTGCCCCCTACATTTTATACTATTTGCATAATATCTTTAGTTTTTCAGCAACTTTTTTTCCTTCCCACAATTTCGTTTGCTTTCATTTACTACCCTTCACTGGCTGTTTCGGGGGTGCTATTGGATTCTTTTTTGCACAACACTTGGTGGTGAGAACACCA
The DNA here is from genome assembly GCA_016801955.1 of Conus betulinus. Classification (NCBI taxonomy): domain Eukaryota; kingdom Metazoa; phylum Mollusca; class Gastropoda; order Neogastropoda; family Conidae; genus Conus; species Conus betulinus. The sequence continues at coordinate 83,024 of JADBJO010007568.1, read as the reverse complement.
CGGTATTATGGACTGTGGTGTGTCTCTGTTCCCTTATGCAGCTAGTGAAGAATTTTCATATCTGTATATATTTTCTTAATTTCATGTTCCCAGTTTCTCCATCTTCTACCTTCCCCCCTCCTTAAATCCAAAGCTTTGCCAAGTCATTACTATGAAGACAATTTAGTTGTTGGCCTGCACACTTGCTTCCCCCCCCCCCCCCCCCCCCCCCCCCCCCCCCCCCCCCCCCCCCCCCCCCTCACTGTTAGATTGTTTGTATGACTTCTGACTTTATCAAGTTCTAAAGGCTGTGCCAGTCTCGAATAAAAGTATTGTGTGTTAGGTATCCTTATGGGAGCAAAAACTACCCCACTTGTTTACTGTTTATTGTTCCCTGCCTCATTTCATTTCCAAGTTATATGATATAAACGTCCTATGATAAACAAACAAGGAATGTTGTTATTGAATCTCCAACCATAGACATTACACACCAAGCTGCAGGTGTGTGGCAGCAAAGGGGGTGAGATGAAATGGACACTGAAAGAAATACAGTGTTCGTGCAGTGGAAGGGTCAGAGGGGGTCAGATATCTATGGCAGCCAACCAAAGTCTGACCCCAAGGTAGACTGCCTTACTGTGGCACCGAGGGGTGAGGGGGCAAATGGAAGTGCTCCCAGGGAAAATATCGTAGGCAGATGCAGCAAATCTGGAAATATTTCTGTTTTACTCTTATTTTGTTTTTTTTTTCATAATTCGAGTGACTTGTCAATGTAAATATGATTGATATGCTTTTCTTCTCTGTGAAGCGAGACAAATTTGCAGAAGTGACAGGTATTCTCAGAATATCTAGGGGGTAGTCCTGCTTCTGAAAACTTGTCAAAGCACCTGTAATCGTTACCTTTAAAACCAAACAAAGAGCCAGTTTCTGCATAGCACGCACGCACGCACGCACGCACGCACGCACGCACGCACACACACACTTCTTTCATCAAGAAAGCAGGGTTTCCATTACAAACTAAACATTTGGTTGAATGAGTGTATCAGGATCCAATTAGGGAAAAAAAATGAACGAATTGCATATCACTTCTCTGATCATGAATTGCTAAGTTGTCTAAGTAAAAAAAAAAAAAAAAAAAAAAAAAAAAAAAAAAAAAAAAAAAAAAAAGGGGGTGGCGCGAGCAGGGAATCAATATTTGTATCCATCATTTTTTTTTATTCAAATTACCTATGTGAGCTTGGGAAAGTTTTGTTTGATTAGTAACAGAATACCCCCAGATCTGTTTTCTTGTTTGAATGCGACACATTGTTATGAAAGATACAAAGCTAGTAACATTCGCAGGGTCATAGCGCGTGCGCTCGCACACACACACACACACACACACACACACACACACACACACACACACACACACACACACACACACACACACACACACACACACACACACACACACACACACACTTTTAATCATTCAAGCTGTTTGTTTAATGTGAAGCGCTTTTAAAATACATTTTTTTCAATTGAAAATAGATTGGCGAGAACTTCAGAAATCCAGGCAGTCCGAACAACAATCTGTTTTACTGCTACGTGTGAGCACATAGTTGGTACATTCTCAAGTGTCATTACAAATGAACTGCATTCTTTGCTTACTCTGTGTAGCCAACTGCTTTTAATCTCGTGTTTAAAATCACTGTCTAGGATTGAGTTGCTATTAACAAGTACATTTAACAATGACATCAAGGTCCACCGATTATCACAAAGTTTAACTGACCCAGACATTGCTGGATTAGACCATGTAACGTAGGTTTGCTGAAATCAAATTCACTGTCGGTACGTACTCGTTGTTATGACGGCTGTGATGAAATCAATCACACTGTCAGTACTTACTTGTTGTTATGACGGCTGTGATGAAATCAATCACACTGTCGGTACTTACTCGTTTGTTATGACGGCTGTGATGAAATCAATCACACTGTCGGTACTTACTCGTTGTTATGACGGCTGTGATGAAATCAATCACACTGTCGGTACTTTACTCGTTGTTATGACGGCTGTGATGAAATCAATCACACTGTCGGTACTTACTTGTTGTTATGACGGCTACTGTCCCCGGCCCATGTGCGTGGATAATTGTAGTATCCCCAGTGGCCCCTGGGCATCAGCGCTTGACCAACGGCCAGTTTGGCCGACATGATCCTCCTGCCAGCAATGAACACACTGTGCCCGAGACCTCGGTCACACACCTCATTTGCATACTCTCAACCACAAAACACAACATGTGCACTCCATACGCCCCACATCTACTCCATTCATTCAAAGGAGAGGCTGAGCAAACAAGAATTCACTTTTTTTGGCTCCCTTTACCAAAACAAAAAATCCCCACAATAACAATCACCACCACATATAATGCACATTTTCGTGTCCAACTTTAATGTTCATTTACTAAGTTCAGTTAACTAGATAAACATTTCCAGTCCCTTCCTTCTCTTTTTCTTTTTGTACTGGATGATATTGGATACAAAAACTCGTCTTTGTTAAGATCCATTTGCAGGGGGTTGGTTCAATCCACTGGTTGGACGCTGAGGTTTTCCGTAGGAAATTAATATTATAACAAAACAAAATCCCTAACAGACTTCTGTCTGCACTACATCAGTGGCCACTCTCTGGTCGCTCGCAAAACAAAAGTTCCGCTTCAACCCTCAAGGTTTCAAAACATATATCCATCTTTCCTTGACCCAAGTCAAGAGACCTATCCTCCTGTTTGGCAGCTCCTGGTCTGCCATACAGACTGGCAACAGCCCCGTCCTACAAACAGGGAGCTTCTCTCACCCATCACGTGCCCCAGAGCCAATCAACATGAAGAAAAATTAAGGATTAAGTGCTGTTCACGTATGGTCACACATTGTGGTTATACTGATTAAAAATTCTTTTTTCAAAAAATCCACTTGCACATCTCAACATGAAAATTCACTTACACGACATCACCGGTCATTACACACACACACACACACACACACACACGCACGCACGCACGCACGCACGCAC
>JADBJO010007568.1:62500-70000 GCA_016801955.1 Conus betulinus | reverse complement strand
AGCGTTTTCATGGCACAGAGGCCGCTGATAGACACACCCAAAACAATGTGGCCCTATCAGAGGCCGCTGATGGACACACACCCAAAACAATGTGGCCCTATCAGAGGCCGCTGATGGACACACCCAAAACATGTTGCTCTATCAGCCAGCTGGACAGGTCGATCAGTGAGCGAAAATACCAAGACATGGCTGCGAGGTGTGAGATGGTGGGCCTGTAATGCAGACAGTCGATTTCTCCATCGTTATCCTGGCGTGCTCTTCAGATCAAATATTTGACCTCCTAGGTTTGTGTGCTTGACCCAGAAACTGAGAAAAGGCGAATCTCTTTGCAGTGGAAAGGCAGACCTTATTTCACCTGTTTACCACCCCCCTTAAAAAAAAAAAAATCAGCCCAAACCTGAAAGAGGTTTGACAATGTTCCCGAGGCGACCGTAAAGACGAAACAGTCTTGTGCCGCTTGCACACAGGGCACTGGTTTTATACCCATTCTTATCTTTTTAAAAGGTGAAGAAGCTCTGTGGTGCATTGCATGTCGGGTTCCACTCACAGTGAGACATATTCTTTTTAGATTTTGGGACTTGCACGATGTGAGACATATTTCAGTAGACTCCATGAAAACTCTGTTCAGAGATGTCCCCCTGACGTGGTCTCTGAGTTTTTGAGAGAGATTAACATTTTTCATCTGATCTAACATTTTACGGAAGAAAGGTTTTCAACAAAGTTTTTGGTACGTTTTTTAGAAGATGTATTTTAAAGAGATGTGTGAAATGTTGTTTGTTTGGTTGGTTGGTTGTTTTTTTTATGACCTATGAGTTGCTTTTAACATGGTGACAGCCCTGATATGGCCCTCTGCGGTCGGTTGGGCTATAAGCAACATTACATCACATTACCCCCCCCCCCCCCCCCCCCCCCCCTCCGAAGCGGTCTATTGCATATTACTGACTGTTGTACATCAGTGACAGTTTTAGTGAAGGAGTGGCTGGATATCTATCAATAAAGTGAATCATGCCGTCGCGTCCATTTATGCTAAGATCTGGACTTGCTGAGAAAATGCCAGCATAGTAAGTTTACCATGCACGCGCGTGCGGGTAAGCACACACACACACACACACACACACACACACACACACACACACACACACCACGCACGCACGCACGCACGCACGCACGCACGCACGCACGCACGCACACGTACGCACGCACACACGCACATACACGCGCGTGCACACACACACACACACATCTGTTGCAGAAATCTTCTATGCCTGTTAAAATGTACTTTAATTTAAAAAAGGGACAAATTCTTTTATGATAACGTTTAGGTTGCGGATCTGGATCAAACAGTGGATCTGGGCTTATTCAGCTGACGATAGAACGATAAGCAATAATTGGGCATATGATATAAATGTTGTCTTAATAGATATGGATTTCCTGACGTGTGGTTAGTGGGTGGATCGGAAATGTTAACATTTTTAAGAAGATTTTTAGGCAAACGATGGTAGAGTGTTATCATCAAGATTGGGTCAGCAATTAAATTCAAGTGATCGCTTCAACACTTATTATTCATTTAAGTTTCTCTTAAGAAAATATCAAAGCATGTCCTTTTTGCAACCATTTTGAGAACGAACTCCACTTTCTTTTGAGATGCAATGCTAATATGCCTTTCAGAGAAAAAATACATGTTGAAGCACAGACAATTTCAGAACGTGACCTCTATTGAACTAAAACAATACTTGCAAAACGAAAATGTGCATATTACAAGAGATATTGCTATGTATATTTATCATGCACTGAAAAAAGAGAAGAACTCGTATCCCACACAGTATGAATATTTAGTTATCCTCATAAATTAGCATTATTAGTACATCGAAAAATATACTTTTGGCGTAATTTCTCTTTTTTCTCTTTATGTGTGCACTGCACCTCATATTGTTACAGGCCGGAGGCCTGAAACATTAAAATTGTCCATAATTATACGGGTGTCATTCCTTCAGTCCGTATGAACTGTGTACTTCCCTTGGCAAGAAAAGGAGAAAAACTAACAAAACAAACATAAGCAAAAGGAAGAAAAAGAAAATCAAGGATCGATTCACATTATTACTAGAACCTTTATAACATTTCCATTACACATAAATATGGTTGTATTATTTCTATAAATCCAAAACTATCTAGAAAATAATACATTTTCAAGGAATAAAAATCATTCATGTTACCTAAATGTTGATGTTTAGTTTGTCATGTTGCATGTTCTGTTAAAAAAATTCTGGGACAACAACCCTTTATGTCCAAACCAACGATTAGCCTACTACCGAGTAGAAAAGAAATTAATGATCATTCACGAAACAACTCAGCTAGCAGATCCAAGAATCGTTCAATCTTTGCGAAGATCCGTGGTTTCCGAACCGACCTTCTAGGTTTTATTTTATTTTAATTTTAATTTTTTGTGTTTTTTTTTATTTCATGCCCTTCCAGTTACGTTACCCCCCCCCCCCCCCCCCCCCCCCCCCCTCCCCCTATCGCTCATCCTAGCCTCCCTACAACTGCACCCTGGCTAGTCCTGACAAGGTCCCAGCAGCGGCAACCCACAGGCAACGGTCACTTCAGTCTGTCTTCAGGCTACTCACAAGAGGAGACACCTCACCGTTGCCGGGGAGTCACTTCTGTTGTGTTCACTGCCGCCCGTTCTGATCCTACATACGCAGTGCCAACCTATAGTCAACCTATCCGGGGAGTCTTGAAGACCGTCGAGGCGCCACAGAAGACTTCGCCCGCTCTCACACCCTTTCTGTTCAACATACACAATACAAAATCTACAAATTTCCCTACTGACTACAATTGCTGAGTCATGGAACCTGCGTGAGCAAAACACCCCACCCCCCACCCCCCACCCCCAATCACCACTCCCCGAACTTCCGCAAAGCGCCATCACGTCCGTCCAACGACAGTTCCCATGAACCTGCTGATGCCGGTGACCCCGACAGGAACTTGCCATAGCCACAGACGCGGAGAGGAAACCGGAACTGAGGTCACCTTGAGAGCAGAGCATGAAGGGTCACCGAGTATGAATGCTGATCAGTCAGAGTATGAATGCTGATCAGTCAGAGTATGAAAGCTGATCAGTCAGAGTATGAATGCTAAATCAGTCAGAGTATGAATGCTAATCAGTCAGAGTATGAATGCTAATCAGTCAGAGTATGAATGCTAATCAGTCAGAGTATGCTAATCCAGTCAGAGTATGAATGCTAATCAGTCAGAGTATGAATGCTAATCAGTCAGAGTATGAATGCTAATCAGTCAGAGTATGAATGCTGATCAGTCAGAGTATGAATGCTAATCAGTCAGAGAATGAATGCTGATCAGTCAGAGTATGAATGCTGATCAGTCGGATTGAAGATGATCAAGATGGTGCCATGTATTTCCTTTGTGGTCTGACACAGCACACTTCGCGTATTTTTTCGCAACATACTCTGGCGTCAAACAGGCCCGAGAGATACAGACACCCTGCACTTTTGGTCAGAAAATGTTATGCACACTCTTAGAGACGCGACCCCTTTCATGGATGAAAGTCGTTTGTGTGGATTCCGTCCACCCACCTGACTATAGAGAAAACTCAACTCTGAACAGGAAGCGGTAGGCGAGGAAAAAAAATCCCACAAAAAAATGGCTCGGATGGGATTCAAAACCCACGACGTCCCCGTCTTGGAATTGGCGACACTAACACCACGGCGCTCCAAGCGCGTCTTCACCCTTGTCGTGAATTAGTGCAATGTTGCTAAACCAGCCTGCATAAAATGTGCCAGATTGATTGATGAAACCAGTACGGGCTCTAGAGGTGAATGCAAATCTGAGAAAGACTGTATGTATTTGGAGGTTAGAAGAACGTCGAGTCAGAAGATAAATCATTCGTGTGCGAGACTGGTTTCCTAATTTAAGAGGTGTGCACTGTCTTTCTAATTTTAACGAGTAACGCATAGATTACATCCCCTTTTCTTGCATCCTGTCAAAAACTAAGAGTTGATATATTTACAGAAGCAGCTAATTCCAGTTTCAGTTTCATCAAGGAGGAGTCACAGCGTACGGACTAGTCTGAAAATGTTACATCACATCTCCTAAGTTTCGAGACCACACTGCGCATGACTTTAAGCTGGTGAATGAATCAATAAATGACTAAGATGAGAGAACTGAAGAAGAGCTAGAGGGTCTCGTGGCTGCGACTTAGCAGGTGACTAACCTATGCGTTACTCCCAACGCGCTGGTCAGACCTTGGGTACCAACCTAACACTGGCTGTGCCGTTATTGTCATTGCATGTATGAGTGTATGGGTGTATGGGCACAGGCCCATGTGTGCATGCGTGTACCAGAGTATGCGTTGTGCGTGTGCGCATGTGTGTGTGTGTGTGTGTGTGTGTGTGTGTGTGTGTGTGTGTGTGTGTGTGTGCGTGTGTGTGTGTGCGTGTGTGTGTGTGTGTGTGTGTGTGATGTAAAGAAAAAGGAGGGTTGTCGTTGTTGCTTTCTTGAACAAGATCCTTTGATCTTCAACTAGAACGGACACAAAACACCACCGCGATGATGAAGACTACAAAAACAGGAACGTGCCGTGTCCTGGAGGTTAATAGGGAAAATTCGAAGAAAATAGACTCACAGTAGAAAAAAAAAACTGTGGGGAGAGCCTGACAGCAAAAGGTCTTCAGAGAAGAACCCCCTCCCCCCCCCCCCCCCCCCCCCCCCCCCCCCCCCCCCCCCCCCCACCCCCCCCCCCCCCCCCCCCCCCCCCCCCCCCTCAGACAACGTTAACTTGCACACAGATCTTTGTAAAGCAAGACAAGGGCTTTTCACTCTTTAAAATTTCCACATGCGGCGAAACACACATGCAAATTGAAGGCAAACAGTGAAGCAATCCTGTCAGCATGAATGAGACGAGGAACCTTGTATTGAAAATCATCTGTTACATGAAGAGAGACAGAAAACAATAAACAAAAGGGGTAAAAACACCAAGAAAGGCGAAGACATAAATGACACTGCTGAAGAACAGTATTCAGATCCCCCCCCCCCCCCCCCCCCCCCCCCCCCCACCTTCCCTACCAAATATACCCAAATTATCTCTTCGTCTCTTCACTTTGTCAACATTAACATTAATTTGTATTTGTAAAAGCCATTGTCACCGTCTGTAAACCATTGTACAAATATCCGCCTATTTGAATACTAATAATGTCTCGTCTGTATAGTGCTAACTTGAAGATGTACTAGTTTAAGGTCATTATAAGCAGCAGCGTAATAACACCTTTAAACTTAAAAATAGAAAACGTTTTGTGTAGCTCATTGTCTGAAAAGAAAAAAAAAAGATTCTTGTGTCGAAAAAGAATCACAGGTCTTTTGAAATTCAGTGATACTGCATGCTGCTGGATTCATTCAAGGCTGTTTGCAAATGCTTTCCAATATTTTAAACTTTGGCACAATCCCAAAAGATATCAAAGATACAAAGATACAAAAAAGAACCTACATTTGTCATCATTTTTACACCAATTTTGTTTGTAATGACTTCTGCAACTAATGTGTGCCAATCTAAACTTCTCTATTTAATTTCTTTCGATCTATTTGGTTTTGAAAACAATAGAGTTCCCTCCCATGCGACACAAAGATTCAATTTAGTGTTTTATTTTCCGCAGCTGTTTGGATATTTGTTACCTGCTGTTAAAATATTGTTAAAGTGTATTGCACCTTTTTGACTTTGCACATGGTTGGTACTGTTTTGTTACGCCTAAATTTGATCTGCTGGTATCAAAACTGATGTCAGTGGTTTGAACATTTCATCACATTATTCTTGGAAAGTAATGTACCCTGTCCATACTAAAGTGATGTTTTCAAATGGCCGGTGTGTCAAAAATTGCCATCGTTTCCACACCAGGTTTCAGAATAAAATGACGAATTTCCAGTTTAAAAACGTAATTGTAAAATAAAATGGTTCTGCTCTTAGTCATGCATTCATGGGACATGTATGTTGGTTCCAAACAGTTCTGTAGGTATCAAAACATCTATCTTAGTTCCAAACAGTTCTGTAGGTATCAAAACATCTATCTTAGTTCCAAACAGTTCTGTAGGTATCAAAACATCTCTATCTTAGTTCCAAACAGTTCTGTAGGTATCAAAGCATCTATCAAACGTCATTTGAAGTATGCCAAGAAAGGGGCAAACCGTCTCTTGAATGTTCGAACATCATTTTGGGACTATCCACTGCGATGATAATTTTCCACTTATGGTGGCTTGTTTAAGTTTTCCAATCCACATTGGTGTTTTTTGCTGTAATGTTTTTTTGTTATATGCGGTAACCGGAGTCCCCACTTTTCAATATTTTGACAGCAGTTACTTTGGATATTTTTTTTCCATTTTGAACGAACTAAATACTGCCTGTATCTATGACAATGTCAAATGGTTTTGGACATATTATTCACAACTACGCTCTTTTTAACAAAAATATGAGATTTTAACTGCGACTATTGCATGAGTATAGTGTGTGTATTTAGCCATGGTATACAAAGCATTTTTCAGAATGTTTCCCCCTCTCAGATTTAGGTCACTGCAATTTTTTGAGTAATTTTGAAAAACAAAACACCAAGTACTTTGGAGTGAGGAGGATTCCAACTTATCTGCAAATGTGACATGAATTTAACTGCCGAGATTGTAATTCTGATCAAACAGCTTATATATTTCCCTCCCCAAAGAAAATTGTCCAGAGCGTTTAAAGCTTCTTCAAACGACCGATTGATACAGCTGTCAGGACTGAAGAATCCATCCCCGCTCAGGATATTCAGGTGTAAGTATACACACGTTCTTCCGTTTGTTTTGTCTGTTTCACAGCGTTTTCTTGCCGACCAGTAAGCAAACCAGGGCACATGCCCGGTAGCTTAGCGTACTCAGAAACAGGAGCCTTCTTGTGGGTTTGTTTGTAGTGTATGGTGAAGGTTTCAATGCATCACTCGTTCCCTTTGTGAGATCGTTTAACTGAAAATGCCCGAGGCCAGCGTTTTTCTCTCTGTCCCCTAGTTGGTGCGACTGCACGTTCTTCTCACTTGCTTTTATCATTACCTCCACTGGCTGCTGGTGATTCCGACATGAGGCTACTCAGCGTACAAACATATATAAGCACACACACACGCACACTATGCCTAGATACAAATGAAAAGATGGGTAAATGAAGGTGAACTCTCTCTCTCTCTCTCTCTCTCTCTCTCTCTCTCTCTCGCTCGCTCTCTCTCTCTCTCTCTGTCTGTCTGTCTGTCTGTCTCTCTCTCTCTCTCTCTCTCTCTCTCCTCTCTTTCCCTCTCTCTCTCACACACACACACACACACACACACACACACACACACACACACACACTCACACAACCCTAGGCTTATTTCTATATCAAGGCGTGTGCACACGCGTGTGTGGGCGCTCGCACGCGCATACAGTATTTGGACTTACATTATGTGTGCATGAGTGCACATGCATGAGTGTGTGTGT
>JADBJO010007568.1:57500-60000 GCA_016801955.1 Conus betulinus | reverse complement strand
TCGATGTATCGATCGCGTTGCCTTGTAAGTCAAAGTTACAAGAGAGCTTCAAGAAAATATACAAAGGGTAATCAGTAACTTCATGCAAAGGCACCAAGAGCTGCTTGCTTTAAACACCAGCAGTCACAAACTAAACACCGGAAAAATCTTAAAAGGAAAACCAGTATTTCCCGTTATGTCGGTTTACAGGAGCTCCATAAACGCTTTGTATATTTGAATTAATCGGTTAGATTACCGTGGAAGTTGTCGACAGTGATGTTAATCATGATATGGAGGAATTCTCAACTACACCAGTAGTCACAGATGAAGTTATTGGAACTGCAAAACACAGACACGCGGAAGCTTCTTGTACTAGCATACTTTGCGGCGAGCATATGAAGATCAGATTCCTTTATTGACAACATCCTATAAATCAAATAGACAAAAATATTATTATTCCGCCGGACAAAGGAGACAAAGAGACTACAAGACAATGCGTGCTGCCACCTGTTAGGTCTTCTTCAGGCAAGACACTCAGGACAACGAAAACGAACGAGCAGTCACTTGCCTTGTCAAATTAGGCGCAAAATGGGTGTTGAATGAAAACCGAACCCTGACATTAACCTTCAACGACGGCCTCAACGACACATAAGCACAGTCGGATATGATTTATTCAGCTAATTCCTTCCCTGGACATTAACATCTGTGGTCGGACGTTAAGCATGACTAAGAAACTTACAGTACGGAAATCAGAGTTAATTACAATTCAGATTTTTTTTTATTTTTTTTATTTATTTTTTTTTTTTATAGATGAACAGTTCAGATCCTGTTCATAGCTGCTAAGTTTCGAGATCTCTGAAGAACGATGAGAAGATAGACCTATAGGCTGTCATTTGATCAACCACATATCAGAACGTTTCAACAAATTGTATGACCGCCCTACATACATTTTACCTTGGTGTAAAACACCCTTCTGTGGAATTCTGTTCCCAGTATACATTTATTCTTTTTGTTGGTCGAAACTTGTTGGGTGGCTACTCTTTTAAGTCTGACTTCTTCTGATAGGTCTTATTTATAACTAATAAAATGTCCGTGATTATCGTGATGGAGTCGTTTACCTTTCGAAGCGCATTCATACTTGATCGTGTAATTGAAAAGATTGACCTTTTCGTTATTCATTGAAAATTTGAAGACGGTGATTTCGTCGATCATGACACAAATCACTTGTTCACTAAAGATAGATCTGACTGAAGGAATTCGGAGTTATGAAAGATGGAGGCAATTGAAGTACAGGGTTTTTTGTTTGTTTGTTTGTTTTGTTTGTTTTTTTAAACCTCATCTCTTACTGTATCATAAGTCTACACATGCTACCCAAAATGAAACCGCATTATAATAGAAAATACTCCTTTGGCTTCTTTGAGTTTTATACTATTGAATTTGACTTGGGCACAGGTGAGCGTGTCTGCATGCCACCGTGTCGGCGTCACCGGATCTATATGTCACCGTGTTGATACGTCTGATCCTAGGCTACTGCAAACCCTTACCCTAACCCAACCCTAACCATGACCTACACCTAACCCTCACCCCAGCCGAACGCTTACATTAACCTTCACCCTAATAGGCCTACTAGACAGTGGCACGGCGACATGGTGATACACAGGCATGGTGATGTGTAGACAGAGTACACAGGCTACAGGCTACACAACGTGACATAGGTTATGGGCTGACCCCGAGTACAGCATTGAAAGGGAAACAGGTGTGACGTCATTCTATTTGGTTTGCGTCATGATCTTAGGCGACATAAAAGCATTAGCCTACGCTTTTGATTAGACCTAGGCCTATAGGCTAGGCCTCGAACTAACTGACATTCTCATCAGCCTGTTGGGCGCGTGTGTGACTACAACTAAGAGGATGTTCACCGTAACTGGATGTTTTGTGCAGTCATAACCATGAAAATGATTCATCAGATATGAAAGGCACGCTACTAAAAACTGTTTTGAAAATCAAGTGAAGCTTTCCATTGAAGGTGGGTTTGTCCGCACTTAATATTTTCTTTCCACGTACGTAAATGTACTAGGTAATGCATGTTGGACACAAACTTAATAAAACATTTTTAAATAGTAAAGACTGTACTCTTTCTCAGTAAAAAAGATATATATATATATATATATATATATATATATATATATATATATATATATATCTTTTTTTTATATATATATACGGCCTAGTAAAGTCTGATTGATTTTTTTTTCGGTTTGATGTCTTGTCGATCGTCGGCACTGTCAAAGTTGATCAGTACCTGTTTATCGATTTTCTTGAAAAGAACGATGAATATTTCTAAATACTTCCTGTTTGAAATCAGCAATGTCTGGTCATTTGAGCGTAAGAGGGCGACAGGCGAGAGGTCATGCTGAGATTCTGAATGTGAAAAGGCCCATGTTGTGTGCTGTGAAGGCCGTAGCTCCTCATGGACGGTCCCGCTCCATTCCGTTATCTTCCTTTTCATCCTCAGACTACA
>JADBJO010007568.1:50000-55000 GCA_016801955.1 Conus betulinus | reverse complement strand
TGTTCCTACTGTCCTAAATGTTATTAGTTTTTGCCTGAAGAAGACCCAAGAGGTCGAAATGCATTTGTGTCTTGTCTTGTTCTTTGTTTGTCTATGTCCTTGGTGGTAACTAGCCCCCTCTTTTTCTAATTTTTGTTTTAATAAACTCTGAGACGTTAAAGCATTATTCCACGTTTGGGCTCAAAAAACTATAACTTCCAAGACGTTAGAACATTATTCCAGATTGGCGCTTAAAAAAAAAAAAAACAACTAAAGTGCCATTCAGAGAAGTCTCTCATTTTAAGCTAACTCACAGAGCTCTGGACATTGCTTCCTAATCCACCCGACTGTTTAATTGAACGCCCATCTTGCGCTGAAGTGGATGAAGATAAGTGACTGCTTGTTCATTTCCGTTGTCCTGTGTTTTGTATCTTGCCTGAAGAAGACCTAAGAGGTCGAAACGTGTCGAGTTTTGTCTTGTGATTCGTTTGTCTACGTTTTCTTGCCGGTTTGCTCTTAATTACATTTTTTTTTTTTTTTCTAAAGGGGGTGTGTTTCAGCTTCATGTGGAATGATTCACAAGATAAGGACAGCAAACACCGTGGGGCAAGTTGGCTTAAATATACCCGACATTAGGACAATAGACACTGGGGCCAGTTGGCTTAGTTATACCTAATTTTAAGACAATAGACACAGTGGGGCAAGTTGGCTTAATATAACCGACATTAGGACAAAAGACACTGTGGGGCAAGTTGGCTTAAATATACCCGACATTAGGACAATAGACACTGGGGCCAGTTGGCTTAGTTCTACCCAATATTAGGACAATAGACACTGTGGGGCAAGTTGGCTTCAATATACCCGTCATTAGGACAATAGACACTGTTGGGCACGTTGGCTTCAATATCCCCGACATTAGAACAACACACACTGCGGGAAAAGTTGGCTTAAATTTACCCGTCATTGGGACAATAGACACTGTAGGGCAAATGGCTTAAATATACCCGGCATTAGGACAACAGACACTGTGGGGCAAATTGGCTTAAATATACCCGACATTGGGACAATAGACACTGTGGGCAAGTTGGCTTAAATATACCGGACGCTAAGTCTGTTAATGCTTTGGAACTTCTGAATTTTGAAAAAAAAGTAAAATCACAAAACATGAATTGGAGATCATTGTAACAAAAGTATATCCATTCTCAAAAATAAAATCTCTTCCCCGAAGATGGAGTATGGATGCCTTAATGGCAGGATTAAACAAAAACGGCCATACACACAAACCTCCACTCCCTTTGTTGGGCAGAAGGGATTAACAATTGCCTGTCTGTACAGGGAGTGTCTGCAGGGGTATCAGCCTGCGTGCGCAGAAGAAGAAGAAGAAGAAGAAGAAGAAAGAAAAAACTCGGAAATCATCGATCAGCGTTTGGTTAAGTGTGTACATGAGGTTTAATTTATATCGGAAGTACACCTTCGCGGCCTACAAGGAATTCTGTCTCTATGCGTTTCTGCAAACATTTAAACGAAATACTGGCTGAGCTACATGTTTTACAATGAAAAAAAATGAGATGAAATATGTTACAATGAAACAAAACAAGGTAATCGTGAAAGGAAGCTACGTAATAAAGTCATTTTCTGAAATAAAATGGCCAGTTCATGGCTAATGTTGACTACGCCCTAGGTTTTGCCTTCAAGGGTGGATAGATTTCCTTCTTCCTTTCTTCTTCTTCCTCTTCTTCTTCTTCTTCTTCTTAAATGTCCGTTTGTTTGTTTCTTTTGTGGAAGATGAAACTAATAGCTGATGATGAATCAGTCCCGCTATGCATTTTGAAAATAAAGAAAAACGAGGAAAGAAAGTAAAGAGAAAACGACAGATTGATAAAGCTTTCTTTATGGGGGAGGGGGGGAGAGGGGTCGGGGGACAATGAAGCGGTGATGCAATATGTGCAGTCATGATGGGACGTCTAGAGCTAAATGCTAGTAGAATTGGTTTTCCCTAGATGGAGCCGGAGAACTTTGGTAACGAAGGATGGGTACACTCAACATTTAAAAAGCTCTGTTTCGTTTCACCCTCCTTCCACACCCCAGGAAACCCTGGAAATCACCCTGGGTCTGCCTGCAGAGATGGGAGCCTCAGGGGTAGTGATCTGGGGCAGTTCCAGCTACTACAGAGATCCTCAGCAGTGCAGCCGACTGCAGGAACACCTACGTACTGTGGTTGGCCCTATGGTCCTGAACCTGACGCAGTTCGCTGCCAACTGCAGCACAACTCTGTGTGGAGGGCAGGGGAGGTAAGTGGTGTGCTGTGACCTGCTCTGTCTGCTTGTCTGTCTATCTATCTGTCTGTCAGTCTCTCTGTGTTTCACACGCACACACACACACACACACACACACACACACACACACACACACACACACACACACACAGAGAGAGAGAGAGAGAGAGAGAGAGAGAGAGAGAGAGAGAGAGAGAGAGAGAGAATCTGTTCGCTTATTGATCACAGTTAAAAGCCAGCCAGTTAATATCAAAAGAGCTTTTTCTTTCTTTCTTTCTTTATTTTTTACGGAGAAAGGTAGCATCATTTGTGTTGGTGTGCTTTTGTTTTTGTTTTGTTTTGTTTGCTTGCTTGCTTGTTTCTTTGCTTGTTTTCTTTATATGGCTTGGTATGGGAAGGTTTTTCAAAAGTTATTCAAAAATTGTTTGCGTACCTGAAGATATTGCTGACTGTGACTATTTATACACAGAATCATTGATATTCATTTTGTTTGTTGTGAACGGTTTCTTTAGACAAATAAGAGAAACCCACTGACCAGAAGCGACAGAAATCAGTGGACTGCCACGCCTCGCCATAATGGACGCACGATCTGCCCGATAATGACACACTAGTGTCAGTGTGTTTGGGTGTGTTCCAGGTGTGTACACAATGCCCGGGACTCTCTTCTGAACGAGACGGAATCACAGCGACTGTCCGGCCTGTGCGCTGTTCGTGACTCCCGCTTCCGTGACTATCATTGCCGGTGCTACAGTTCCTGGGCTGGCGCCTGCTGCCAGACCCGTCAGTCCTCACGGTGCCAGGAACAGCGGACTGCCAGTCGGACTAACGCCCCTCAACACAGCCTCGTTTCAACGGAATTCAGTCCCACAATGCTGCACAGTATCACGTGACCAGACATGTGGTCAGACGAATGCTCAGTTCCAGCCTGTTATGATTTTATCCCCCCCCCTCCCCTTTTTTTTTTTTTTGAAACCAGTCTGCTCCCCTTTCGCCCTGAACTTGATGTTTCTTTATCGCTATAAATTATGCTCTTCATTCCACTATTTTTAATGACCCTTCCTCTGTTTATTCTTATTACTTTTTTTTTCTGTTCATCATCTTTCCCCCTCCTCCTCCTACTTCTTATTTTTCTAGTCACCGTTTTCTAGTCTCCTAGTCTCCTGTTTGTTTGGCTTGTTTGTTTCATTGTTTGTTTTTAGTAGAGTGTTGGTGTCAGGGGAAAATCAGTTATATTTTTACCGTACTTAACAGCATCAATAAAAGAACAATACTGCTGATTTCTTGTGTTTGTGTGTTTTGGATGGCGGATGTTTTCCCCAAATACAAAAATATGGAAACATCCTTTAAATGTATCAATGTTTGAAATAAAAAGGGGAAAAAAATTAAAATGGGAAAGTGTTTTGTGCGTACTACAGACATGGTCGATTTCAAATTGGAAGCGTACAGATAAATTCCTCATCGTTTTCACGAAAGCTGATGAACAGGGATGATCAATCCCCTCTCAGACAGTGCCGACAATGAACACGACAACAAATCCAACAAAATAATCAGTCTTCATGTTTACGTGCACAGTCTTTTACCAGATCAGTCTCGTTTATAACTTAAGAATTGTTTTTAGATCATCGTGATTTATTAGTGTTCATCATGAAGCGCATTTACTTGTTAGTGGTATTGAAAAAGTTGACCTATTCATTTAAAATTCGAAAATGGTGATTTCATCGATCCTGACACAAAAAAACTGTTCATTAAAGATAGATCTGACTGGCTGAACTCGGGGTTATGACAGAAGACGGAAGCTTTGGAAATACAGTTTTGGAAAACTTCATCTCTTACTGTATCATATGTCTAGACATGCTATCCAAAATGTAGGGGGGGGGGGGGGGGGGGGGGGGGTTGGGGTTGAATTATGATACAAAATTTTTTTGGGCTTCTTTGATCTTTATACTGTAGAATTTGACTTAGGCGCAGGTGAGCGTTTTTATAGGTTACTGCGTCTCTATGTCACCGGATGTATATGTCAATCGTCTTGATACGACTGACCCTAACCCTTACCCTTAACCAACCCTAACTGTGACCTAAACTAACCGTCACCCCAACCACACCCTTAAATTAACCTTAACCCTGATACTACACAGTGACTGAGGGCATGGTAGCACACAGGCACTGTGACACTGACCTCGAGTACAGATGTTAAAGGAGTTCTCACCCATTTTTACAAATCTATTTTGACCACATACACGGTTAGGTATGGTCGTATTGCGAAACCAAGCCCCGAATCAGCCGCCTATGCTCTCATCTTGCAGTGAGAGCAGCATTTCCTGCGGATTGGAAAGCGAGCGAGGTTTAAAACAGAAACGAGAGCCTCGATTTCGATAAAAGGGGGGTTTTCCGATTGATGACGTCGAAAAGCCAAGTCGCTCTTAGTGTTCGGCTGAAGTGAGATGGGGCGAATGTGTGCTGTGCCTGGCTGCGGGATTTTCATCGGATAATAAGCAAAGAGTAAGCGTTCAATCTTTTCCAGGTGCTTTCAGCCAGTTTAGGCCATTGTGGATAAATTTTGTCACCACAACGAGGAATGATTTTTTGTTCTTCGGGACAGTTATCACGGCATTTGCCATCGTCACTTTGAAGAGCAGTTTCCAAGACCGACACACCTGGAAGGAAAAGGTGGAAGCTGGAATTCGGGTCTGAAGACAGCTGAAAGAGGATGCTGTGCTAACTATTAAAACAGAAAAATGTATTAAA
>JADBJO010007568.1:35000-45000 GCA_016801955.1 Conus betulinus | reverse complement strand
TCTCACGTGTGTTGGGATCAGAGCAGGCTGTACTGAACCACTAAGGAGATTTGGTGGCAGGGCACTTTCTCCTCCGGTGAGTTGGATTGTGACGACCTGTTATTGAGTGGTCCATCTAGGCTACAATGCCGGGGCAACCACAGCACATTTCTACGTGTCATGAGAGAGAGAGAGAGAGAGAGAGAGAGAGAGAGAGAGAGAGAGAGAGAGAGGCGATTAATTAAGCCTGTGTGTATATAGAACGAACGAACGTTCGTTCGTATAGATGAGACGGATGGAGAGGGAGACAAAAACGCAGGGTCCTAACTGCGACCCGTGTTTACCTTAAGGGCAATAGGGGCCTTAAGACGCCAACACAAAGCCTCATGTGCACACTTGCTTGTATACGAATGATCTTTTCAGTGTTATACAGTGTAAGCGTCTGTGTTAGTGACAAAGTCTGCCGTTATGTGTTTGTGTGCCTGTGTGCGCGCGTGCGTGTCCAGCCTATATTTTAGATATTGATTTGTTAAAACGTGTTAAAACGTCCTGTAACCTATGTTGTTAGGATGGGCGCTATAGAAATAGTCGTCATTGTCATTATTATTATGATAAGACGACACCCATGAGACAGACAGATGATGATGATAGACGTCCTCCATTCTGCCTCTCTGATGGCAGGTCCAGTGTTGAAGCTGGCCAAGTCTAAGATGAAGGTCCACCTGGTAGGTCTCCTGTATACTGAACCATCCTCTTTTCTGCTTTGTATATGTATTCATAGCCCTGAAGGAGATTGAGCACAGCGCTGTTGACATTTATCACATGATATCCTGTCTATGTGTTGTCCCTCCCCACCCCCCCCATTCCCCTCCCTCTTTTTTTAAAATGTAAGATGGGACTTCTACTGAGTTCTTTTCTGCTTCGGCGACCCTCACACACTATGCAGGTCTCTATGTTTTGTTATTTGTGGGCATTGATCAGCGGACTTCTAATATTTTGACGTTTGATACGGAGCGTCTGGGTTTAGTCATGTATTCATCTACACACACACACACACACACACACACACACACACACACACACACACAGAGAGAGAGAGAGAGAGAGAGAGAGAGAGAGAGAGAGAGAGAGAGAGAGAGATTGTGCAATAAATGAGCACACTGGCTACATAAACAGTGTATCTTTACATATATTTCAATGTATGATTGAGTTTGAATATTCCATCTCCCCGTCCACCCCCACCCAAAATGTCTGCACATGCCCTAAACGCCATCACTGAAACAAACCAACGAGGAAAGAAAAAAGGAGAGATATACCAAAAATGGACAGTTCACATATCATAGATCTCGTATCATGAAGTTCGTGTGAGTCATGTGAGATCCTCTTACATCATCTTTATTTGTGTCATAATTGACCATGTATTATGAAGTTTGTATGCATTGTGGGAGATCCTGTAATGCATTTTACTTGCCTTATAAATGATCCTGTATTAAGAAGTTTGTAACGTCCTGTTTATTTGTGTCATAGAAGATCCTGTGTCGTGAGTTTCAGTTTCAGTTTTGTTAAGGAGGAGTCATCGCATGCGGACTAGTCCATACACGTTACATGCCTGCGCATCATTTAAAGAAGATTGATAAGTGACTAAGGTGAGAGAATTGAAGAAGAGGGTCTCATGGCTACGACTCTGCAGATGTCTGACCTACGCATTAGCCCAACGTGCTGGTCAGATCTTGAGTACCTACCTAACACTGGCTGTGCCATTATTATCATTGTATCTGTGTGTGGTGGGTGCGAACGCGTGTGAGCATATGTGTGTACATGGATGTATGGGCACGGGTCCATGTGTGTTTACCAGTGTGTGTGTGTGTGTGTGTGTGTGTGTGTGTGTGTGTGTGTGTGTGTGTGATCTGTGAGCTTGTGTGAGCATGCTTCTGCATACATGCATCTGGATATGTATGTCTACATATGTGTGAGTGTATGTGTGTGTGTGTGTGTATGGAGTGCGTATATGTGCCTGTGTATATGGGTGTACACGCACGTGTGTGCCAATTTATGCACACGCGCGAGCGTGTGTGTTGTGTGCGTGTGTGTGTGTGTGTGTGTGTGTGTGTGTGTGTGTGTGTGTGTGTGTACGCGTGCATGTTTGCATGCATTTTTGTGTATATGTGCCATAGAAGATCCTGTGTCGTGAGTTTCAGTTTCAGTTTTGTTAAGGAGGTGTCATCGCATGCGGACTAGTCCATACTAGGGGTGCGTAAGCGTGATTGTGTGTGCGTATCTATGTGAGTGGGTCTAAGGGAAATAGGAGGGGGAGGAGGAAGTAAACGAGAGGGGAGGTGGGGGATGGGTGTGAGAGTGTAGAACAGAGGGTGGCAAAGGAACGTTAGAGATGATGGAGGTGTGGGAAAGGAGATGATATGGCTTAGGGCAGGGTGGAGGAGGGACGGGATCGTGCGATGGAGGGGGCAGGGCGGGGGGGGTGGGGGGGGGGGCGAGGAATAGCACGAAGAAAGGAGAGGAAGGGAAAATCGATAGACGGGGAGGGGAGAAGGAGAGGAGAGGGCGCGAGAGAGGATAGAAGAGTCTCTTGGTGGAGAGAAAAAGAGAGAGAGAGAGGGGGGGGGGGGGAGACAGGGAGACAGAAAGGGGAAGGTGGGCAGAATAGGAGGAGGGGGGGTTGGGTGGTGAAGAGAAGGGACAGGCAGGACAGACAGGCTATGATTAACACTGGTCAGTCGACATGAACAATAATGCAAGCATGTAAAAGAAATGCTCCAAGAATGGTAATCTGTGCATAAGAAGAGTGAGATGAAAAGGAGGATAATATACCTTAAAAATACTGAGGATATAGATTATAATGTGTGCAGCACAAAAAATGCTGGATTACCACAGCAGCGTGTAGGATTGAACACGAGTGAGGTAACACGGATGATAATATAACACATGAAAATCACTAGCCCCCACGTGGATCCAACACCACACTGTTGGGTAGTGAGTTGGGCTAAAACAACGTCCAGTGACAAAAAAAACGCCCTAACAGTCCGTTCCTTTCCATGCAGTGGACTTAGGCTTCAGTCACAGCGTGTGTCGCCGCCGTGTCTGCTACTATACCAACTGGGCTGAGGACCGCAAGGGCTCTCATGCCCGTTTCGTGCCTGGAAGCCTCAACGCCAGTCTCTGCACCCACATCCACTATGCCTACGCCAAAGTGTCTTCCAACCGACTCTCCCCCATCACGAGCCGATGACGTCATCCTTGACCATCCCGACAAAGGCATGTGAGTTTGAAGAAAACAATAGTTGTGACAAGAACAGAGAAAAAAAATGTTCAACTCTGAATCAGAAACAAATGCAAAAGCATATACGCATACCACGTCTGTCTGTCTGTCTGTCTGTCTGTCTGTCTGTCTGTCTGTCTCTCTCTCTCTCTCTCTCTCTCTCTCTCTCTCTCTCTCTCTCTCTCTCTCTCTCTCTTTTCTCACACATAAGCTCATAGTAATTCTTTAGCAGCTCATAGTAATTTTGTTAGCAGCTCATAGTAATTCTTGATGAGCTCATCGTAATTCTTCATAAGCCCATAGCCATTCTTTATAAGGTCATAATAATTCTTTATAAGGTCACAGTAATTTTTGTTGTTCCTGTCCCAACCTCTGTGCCACCTAAGAGACAGTGCACCCCACGCCGCTCATTTTGACACCCATCCACAGCCACAGCCCGGTCGGCCCCGACGCAGCCCCGGCACCAAACAATCCACAGGGAGCAGTCAATGTCAAGTCGTCAAGAGGCAACCCATCGGAGGAGACACACTGCACTGCTGCCGAGTCACTTTGGTGGTGTTCAGTGGCGCCTGTTCTGATCTAACATACACAGGACACTACCTACTAAGCCCCCTACTGACGACAATAATTGCTTAGTCGCGGAGCCGGCGTGAGTGAGCTCTCCTTCCGGAGGGCGCCACCACGTCCGTCCAACGACGGCCCCCATGGACCCGCCGATACCGGTGCCCCCGACGGAACCAAACCAAGGCCACAGACGTGGAGAGAACATCGAAATTGAGGTCACCATGAGAGCAGGGCATGAAGGGCCACAGACCTTGAGACATTTTTTTTTTTTAATGCTGATCGATGAGAATGAGGATGATTAAGATGATGCTAGGGATTTCCATTTCGGTGAGACTACATGACAGGGCTGTACTCTACGCTTCCTTTCATAATATATCCTGGCGTCAACCAATCCCCGAGAGATACAGGCACCTGCAGTGTTTGGTCAGGAAAATTTGAGCAACACCCTCAGAAACGCATCCATTAAGTGGATGAAACTCGACTGTGCGGTCCCAGTCTTCCCAACTGAGTCTGCAGAAAAACTCAACTCTGGGTAGGAGCTGGTCGGGGCAGAAAAACCCACATAACTCTGATGGGATTCGAAGCCACAACCTCCGGCCGGGAGTCCGCGACGCTTACCATAATAATTCTTTATAAGCACATAGCAATTCTTTAGCAGCTCATAGTAATTCTTTAGCAGCTCATAGTAATTCTTTAGCAGCTCATAGTACTTCTTTAGCAGCTCATAGTACTTCTTTAGCAGCTCATAGTATTTCTTATGAGCTCATAGTAATTCTTGATAGGCTCATAGTAATTCTTGATAAGCTCATAGTAATTCTTGATAAGCTCATAGACAATCTTTATAAGCTCATAGTAATCGTTGATAAGCTCATAGCAGTTCTGTATACGCTCATAGTAATTCTTGACGAGCTCATAGTAATTCTTTATAAGCTCATAGTAATTCTTTATAAGCTCATACAAATTTTTGATAAGCTCATAGTAATTCTTGATGAGCTCATAGTAATTCTTTATAAGCGGAGAGTATTTCTTGATAAGCTCATAGTAATTCTTGATAAGTTCATAGTAATTCTTTATAAGCTCATAGTAATTTTTGATAAGCTCATAGTTCAGGAACCTGTTCCAGCATCATGTCGCATGTGTGCTGGTGAACTCTTCCTCACCTACACCCACCCGCTCAACCCGCCCACGACCTCTACAAACTAGTATCCTTTAGCTCCTCTGTCCCCACACAGAGACCTCTCGCTCTGTCACACACACACACACACACACACACACACACACACACACACACACACACACACACGCACGCACACTCACTCGCTCGCTCACCAAACAGACAGACAGAAAAATAGACAGACAGACAGACGGACAGAAAATAAACTAAAAGGTACACAGACAAGCAAACAGACAGACAAACGGACGGACGTACAGACGGAGAAAGAGCACAACTTTCTGTAACTTAGAGAATGCCGCATCGTTTATTCATTATTATTTTTTTTATATCATAAATGACACACAGATCAATGTCTCTTCAGTGTTCCTTTTCTTCTTTAAGTCCCAGCCGTTTCAACAGTCGTTGTCTCTGCACCTGTCTGCGTTGTTCCAATGCACCATTTAATAAATATAGGTATGGCGTCCCAGCTGCACTGACGAAAATGAAGAAAACTGAAACTGACTCGTCACCGGGCAACCGAACACTTCGTGACGTCATAATAGCCCACCACGTCACAAGATGCCAGCAACAGGCATCTGTAACAGCCGGGGAGATAACTCGACGGGCCGCAATGAGGTTACGAGCCTTGTCGTCCCCGGTCAGGAAAGCCAAAGTACTTTTGCGGATAATGGTGTAGATGTAGATTTGACCCAGCATAGTCAGTGACATCAACGTGCTGTTCAGGACCACCAGGATACTGAAGGCGTAGTGATGTCCCCCTGGTCGATCAGCTGGCACAGGCAGTGGAACACAGAGAGACTGGTCTGACTGAAGGCTTTGCCTGATGACGCCATGGGGTGATGGCAAGACAGGCAGCTGCCAGCCACGCAGCAGGCAGACAGGTAAAATCGTCTTCTTTCTCCGCTCAGTTCTCACTTTCTCTGACCACATCACAGCTACACACCTGTCTAAGGTCATGCTGACATTCACAAACACACCTACCTGGTTTGTAACAGAGAGAAAAAAAATGTCCATTTTAGTTTTTAATGTTTCTGACTTTGTGTTGTTTCAAATGACATGAACAAAATGTACACTAATATGTACTTGTCAAAACATTTCGGTGTGTTAAACTGCCTTTGAATCAGAGCCATGTAAGTACCATTTGATCGACTTTTAATGGCAAAATTATAAATATAATCAGTTTAATCCAACAATGATGTTTACTGGAATTTGGGAAAGGTTGTTTCTTTTAATACCTCTGATTTGAGTTGTGTATAGGTATTACATTTACAATTATTTACAAAGTATCAATATTGAGTTGTGCCTAAAACGAGTGGGTTTTTTTTTTCGTTCGTTATTTATATTTAAGATACATCACATTACAGATGAAATAGACGAGTTACAAATCCCACCAGCTGAACAGCTCAAAAGGTGTTCTCAGGCTGTCACATACCTGAAGAAGGAGTGTAACAAGGGCTGAAACAGCATTATGTTCTTTGTTTTTTCTTCCATAAAAATGCTGTAGCTAAAAAAGTAGGCATATCATTGATAGCATATAGGATGGTTTTTGCTAAATGTTTGAACTGCTAGAACTATCAGGTATCAGAACATAGAGTCAGAAATATCTGAGGACCAAGAACAGGCATTGCACAATTACATTTTGAATTGTCACCCGTTTTATCATTGCGTACACTTTAGTCAATAAGCCTGTGAATTCAGAATTGTTATAATTTATCAAGCCATCACACACACACACACACACACACACACACACACATTCACACACACGCGCGCGCGCGCGCGCACGCTCACACACACACGTGAGCACGCACGCACGGACGCGCCCGCGCACACACAAACACGCACACACCCACACACACACACACACAGATCTCCTGACACTCTAGGGGGTTGGGCCACACCCGTTCATGACTCTGGATGTCCCTCTGCTGCCCCTTTTTTTTTTTTTTTCCCATCTTGGGATGAGCCATGACTGGGATTCGAACCCATGCCCTTCTGGACATGCTCATTTCCACTTAATGACTCGCGCACTAACCACTGAGCCACAGGGACACCTGATATTTGTAGGAAAGTTAAGCCTTATGAAGTTCACTTTTGTTCCTCCTTGACCAGATCCAACTTGACACCTCTCTGCCGCTTCTGCCATTGCTTTCAGGGCTTGGTTTTTTCCCTCCCTGCAACTGAGAGCTGTTTCATGAGGCTGTATGCAGACGTTCCCACAAACCCCCTAGCTCCAATTTCTGCAGTGAGGACTTTGACCTGATAGCCTTCTCTCCTCAGGCTGTTTGCCAGATCAGCATACTTTTCAGTCTTGTAGATCTGAGCTGCCTCCATTCTGTTCTCATATATGGCACCGTGAGCTCGATCATGATCAGCTGCTTGGTTGACTGAGAGTGTAATACTATGTCTGGTCTCATGCCACTCTTGCTGATAATCTCTGGGTGACTATTCCATTCTGGGAGGTCTGCTGTGCACTCCCAGTCATCTGCCCCGTCCAGCAGACTCTGCCTGCATGTTCCGAGTGGCACTGTTGTTCTTGGCCATGATTCGCTGCCTCCTGCCGTGAAGAATGTTGCGGGTGCTTTTGGAGTCCTGATTTTCCCTTTTGTGGTGTTTGGTACTAGCCCAGACTACTTGTACAATCTCTTTGAGCACTTGGTTGTGCCTCCATGTGTACCTTCCTTGAGCCAGGGCTACTTTACATGAGCTTAGGGACATGCTCCACTGTTTGTTTTTCATGGCAAAGGGGGCATGAAGGATCGTCTGTTTTTCCCCACTTCACCAGGTTTGCATTTGAAGGCAGAAGGTCATATGCAGATCTGAGAATGAAGCTGATCCTGAGAGGGGCCATGTGCCAAATGTCATTCCAAGTGAGACTTCTTTGGAGTGCATTCTCCCACGTTGTCCATTGCCCTTGCTGGCTCTGCTGGACTGCTTTTTGGAGTCTTTGTTGGGTCTTCTTCTTTTCTCATCTCCTGAATCATCATGTCTCTTTTGGCTTTTCCTTTGGCCTTTGACCACCATTCAGTTTTGGTCACCCCCAGTCCTTGTCTGTTGGTCTGTGTGTGTCCTGTTATTTCTCTGATCTTGAGACTTTCTTTGCAGAATCCATCGCCTCTTGAACTTTCCATTTTCTGCCTGTCTTCAGCTGGGGCTGATTGCTTCAACCACCTTCTCCTGAGTCCTCCAGCATGCTTTGAAGTCTGATCTTCCCTGCTTTATATTCCTCCAGGATGGATTTCAGTGGTAGTTTCAGCTTTGCTTGGCGACAGTATAGCGCTATGTCAGTCAGACAGGGTGGGACACCAAGCCATTTCCTTGTGAACTTGTTGATTTTGGATTCCATTGCCTCCACTATGCTGGTGCAGATGTCGTATATCATCAGAGGCCATAGGAGCTTTGGTATCAGCATGAACTGCAGACACCAGACCTTGTATTTGCCAGGGAGCCCACACTGGTCAATGGTCTCCAAGCCTTCTTCCGACATCTGTTTGGTTTCTTTTGCTCTTTATGTGTCTTTCAGCGTATCATCATACCATCTTCCAAGGCTCTTGACTGGCTCTTCTGTTACTGTTGGAATGGCCTGGTTGGCAACACTGAAGACCACAGATTTGGCCACTTTTCCTTCCTCAGTGAGAGACTCCGTGATTTCTTTGGCTCGAACTTCATTCTGGATGAGGCAACTATGTCGTCCAGCTCTCCAGCACGTGACGTATCTCGTCTTCTCTGGATGAAATCACTGTAGTGTCATCCATTAAGGCTTGAGAGGGGGCATCTTGTATCCATCGCCAAGGTCTGTTTGTCTTGCGTTGCTTGTTGCTGCTTTCAAGATGACTTCCATTGCCAACACGAACAATATTGGGGAAATGGCACAGCCCATTGCAATGCCCACTTCCAAGTTGATCCAATCTGTTGTGTACTCCTTGGTAAAGAACCGCATTGAGAAGCCATTGAAGTACTTATTGAGCATGTCGCAGATGTTCTTTGGCACATGGTACATCCTAAGAGCCAACTGTATCATCTCATGGGGTACAGATCCACATGCGTTTGCCAGGTCGAGCCACACTACGTCCAGATCTCTCCTTTCTGTTTTTGCTCTTGGATTGCGTCCCAGATCATTGTGGCGTGTTCTACACAGCCAGCTACGCCTGGAATGCCACCTTTCTGGACTGACACATCCAAGTACTTGTTTTCCATGAGGTACTTGGTCAGCCTTGCTGTTATGACAGAGAAGAAGATTTTCCCTTCAACGTTCAGTAGTGATATGGCCTGAACTGGCTGATGTCACTTGAGTTTTGCTCTTTGGGGATGTACACACCATCTGCCGTCATCCACTGGGCTGCTGATCTTCTGATTTCTCCAAGCTGATCGCAGCAGGCTGTGGAGCCACTCCAGCACCTTGGGACATTTCTTGTACAGCTGGTAAGGTATTCCGTTCGGCCCTGGTGATGATTTGGCTCTGGCTTTGTCGACCACCTTCTTGATTTCCGCCAGCGTTGGAGGCTTGTCATTGAACTGTTCCTCAGGGTTGGTTGCCACACGCCAGACCTTGAATGTCGAGTGGTGCTTTGCTCTGTGAGTCAGAGTATGTTTTCTCAGATGCTGCTCAAGAACTCCTTTGTCCACACTTAGGGTCCCAGATTTGGGCTGCTCGAACAGAGTTCTGGCTAACTGGAAGGGGTCTCTGAAGAAACGCTCTTGTGTCTTCTTCTTTTTGCTTTTCCTCTTCCTCGCAGATTCCGCTTTGCTGAGGGCGCTGTGTTTTGCTTTCAGGTCTTCCCAGAGTTTTTCCAAGCCTTGTTTTTCAGCTGGCAGTGTGGTCTTTATTTGCTTCTTCAGGTTTTTCTTTTGGACCCTGATCTTGTCCATCTCTTCTTGGCGTCTGGATTTCTTTGGAGGTGTTTTCTCTTTGGGTAGTTTTGCCCATAGGCGTCTCTACATGTCGCATACACAATGTCCCCATATGTGGCTAGTTTGTGTTCCAGGGTGCTTTTCCCTATCAGGGC
>JADBJO010007568.1:0-32500 GCA_016801955.1 Conus betulinus | reverse complement strand
TACATTGTGTGATTCCTGTTATTTGTTCGTTTCAGAATAGTCCAAAACTGATCTTTTACCCGTTGAAGTTAACATTGACTTCTCAGCCAAAAACACTGATAAATCAACTGAAATTGTTGAGGTTACCGTCTCCGATACGTGTGTGTGGGAATGATGACTATGCCTTGACTTACAGGAAAATGTGTGCATTAGTTAATGAGGCTGCAGAACTGATTAAAGTTAGTGTAAATGTAGCTTTAAATTCAATAATTGTATCACAAACAGTGCTGAATGTGGAAAAAAAAAATGTGTGCAAATATATATAGTCGTGTACTTTCTGCTGTCAATTCTTAAAGAAATATACCTGGCAGGAGAGAAGAAAGAGGAATGCTGCTATCATGCACATTGCTTGATTTCCAGGATCCATCCACCCACAAGTAAGAACCATTGTACACGTAGTCTACCACACACAGTACACAGATGTACAGCCCCAGCACAAATTTAGACATACATAGGTGAAAAACAAATACTTTGATGGGTGTTCTTTTTCTCCGTGCCCTTAAGAAAGGCAGTAAAACTAAGCCATTCCCTAGCAATATAAAGGGCACAAGAAAATACAGCAAAATGCGCTGCCCCTGTTCTCCCAAAAGATGGTCACAGGTGGAAAAGACAGGCAAAGGTGCATGGCACTTCTTGTCGTTGAAGGTGTCAGGCAGGGTCTGAGCACAGCACAGATGAAAACTGTCAGCATACAGCTCCTGAAGACTGTGCAGTTTCTTCAGCAAGGTGTAGGACAATTTTGATATGTCATTGCCTCGGAGGTCAAGATTTCTAAGATTAAAATGGACCAGGTCCCCTCCTAACACCCTATTCATGTTACTGCCGGACAGGCTCAGGTTGGCGAGTTCCGTGAAAGGCTTCAGTCTTTGGATCCAGATACACCATTTCAACAAAACTCAGGTCCAGGTAAGTAAGTCTTGGAAAGGTTTTCAC
This sequence comes from Conus betulinus, assembly GCA_016801955.1. Lineage (NCBI taxonomy): Eukaryota > Metazoa > Mollusca > Gastropoda > Neogastropoda > Conidae > Conus > Conus betulinus. The sequence continues at coordinate 31,528 of JADBJO010007568.1, read as the reverse complement.
CACAACAGACTGGTTCGGAAAGAGAGCTACCAATGGATTGTTTGCCAAGATCAAATGATTCAGATTACTGACGTTTCCCAGAGTCTCCAGTGAAACAGTTTTTAGCCGGTTGTGGCTTGCATCAAGAATCTTCAGGTTGGGAAGAACTGGAAGAAGTAGTTCAGACAGAAAACATTTGCTCAGGTTTAGATATATCACCATTTTATTTTTGAAAAGACTTTCTACTTTCATACCAGTGTTGGAGACATCTAAATAACGAACGTCAGGGTAATCCCTCACCGGAAACACATGGTCACACACAAAAGCCAATCCCTGACAGGAGCAGTGGTCAGGACAAGTCATGGAGCAGTGCCATCATCATCATGCTGAGGGCAATGGACATCACCGTCACAGACATGATCTGGATGCAGGCATACCTGGGACTGACGACAACGAAAGTACCCAGGACATGTGTAGGTCTCACAGTCTGCCTCATCCTCTCTGTGGGGACAGTCATTGACGCCATTACATCGTAGAAACACCGGTAAGCGGTAGGCCACCAGCGGACATTCAAAATAGGCTGGGGGGCACACAGTGTCTGGGTGATACGGAGCAATCTGCACGGGAACGCCATAAAGATCCCCGTTCCCGAGCAGTGTGATCATCGAAGGCAGTCTGTAACTTTCAAAGATTGCAATTATGGGAAAGTTGAACAAATAGAGGTCTTAACATCTGAGATACATTCAGCCACATCCATGGAGTTCTTGCAGCTGGGGCCGAACGTTTGGCACCAGTCTGAGCCCCTGAAACACTACACATGATTCTGTTTGACTTTGGATGTTGTTCAAGACATCATATTACATAAAACAATGATCAATGAATATACTGAATGAATGAGTGAATGAATGAATGAATGAATGAATGAATGAATGAATCAATCAATCAATGAACGCAGCACAAGCATGTTTGTATTGTACGCTTCACTTTCGTGCATGATAGGATCGTGGATGCTCCACGCACTCGTTGCTTAAGAAAATGTTCATAATACATTGTGTAAATAGACTGTAATCAGCACGACGTACAGGTAAGTACGAGAAGACATTCATACGATGACTTTTAATTATGACTTTGAAACAGGCCAAACAGGAGTGGAAAGAAGCTGAAATAGGTGTCACGTGTGTACAGTGATAGGGTATAGAAACTCTCTCTCTCTCTCTCTCTCTCTCTCTCTCTCTCTCTCTGCGTGTGCGTGTGTGTGTGTGTGTGTGTGTGTGTGTGTGTGTGTGTGTGTGTAAATTGGTATTTGTGCCATCTTTGAGTGATTGATTGGATATAATAAAGAATCAGCAGATAATATATTGTCTGCTATGAAATACTTGTCAAAATATAGCATACTCAGAATGTGTCAGTCCAAACGAATGTGTGAGTTGAAATAAAACCACCACACACACACACTGAACATTCTTAGAATATTTTGTTTTCCAAGCATCAAGCCTCATTCTACAGACTTCAACATAAGTTAAGGACCACTTGCAATCTGTCTGAGAAATGCAACACGCGCGAAACATAAAATGTTTCATGTGTACAGATATTTAATTGCAGCCCTTGTAAATCAAATTAAAGCAATTTCATTTGGATTGCATAATGTTTTTGCAATGATAAAGCAATGTAAAGAGACCCACCCTGGGAAAAGAAAATCCACAAACATGTTTCTTTAATCTGTTCAAAAACGGATGTGTCCACCCCATGCAGCAACACAATCGAGACAGCGCTGCCTCATGCAGTTGATGGTGTTTGCGATGACGGCCTGGGGGATGTTTTCCCACTCCTGTCGCAGGACGTGCAGCAGCTGTTCCCGATTAGCTGGACGTGGGCAGTTTGCATGGACTCGCCGGCAAAGTTCTCCTCAGATGTTCTCGATGGATTGAGATCTGGACCGTTCGCAGGCCATGCCATCCAGGTGATCCCAGCTTCCTGAACGAAAGTGTTGACAGCCCTGCAGTGGTGTGGTGTGGCGTTGTCATCCTGGAGGACAGCTTGGGGTCCGATCTGCTGGAGGGTCGCTGTGACCAGAGGCTGTAAGATCTCCTGCAGGTAGCGCTGCCCATTGAGCATGCCCTCCACATGGTAGAGAGGAGTCCTGTAGTGTCGGCTGATGCCTCCCCAAACCATAATGGAGCCACCTCCAAAAACAGCTGCCTCCTGGATAGCATCATCTTGCAGCTGCTCCTGTGGGCGCCGCCACACCCTGATGCGGGCCGTCTTTGGGGCTCACCATGAAGCGCGATTCGTCGGTGAACAGGACTAGCCCCAGTGAGCACGAGTCCACCTCAAATGGTCCTGGCACCAAGCAAGTCAGCATGCCCTGTGACCTGCAGTCAGCATGGGCTTCTTCACCGGGCACCTGGAACGCAAGGCGGCGGCATGTAGGCGACGCCGAGTGGTGCCTGCTTACTGCTGTGTTGGTGGAAGCACGCAGTTGCTGAATCAAGGCATTGGCAGTGGTTGTCCTCTCCCGAAGGGCCTGTCTGCAGAGGTACCAGTCCTCACGTTGTGTGGTTTTCTTGGGACGCCCTGGGCGTGGCCGTTCCTGGACGGTGCCTGTGGTTTTATGGCACTGTCTCAGACAGATGATGACCAAGTGTGACACTTGCAGCCTTCTAGCCACCTCTCGGACGCCTACTCCATCCTGCAGCCAGGCGATAGCTCGGGCACGATCGAAATTTCTCAACTTTCATCTCACTGGCATGTTGGTGTTGTGCTTCAGACCGGGTATTCAATGGCTTTTATGGCCATTGTGGTGGTACACAACGCACTCCCATACCTCATGCTGTCACGTACAGGACTTTCACCTGTAAACAGTTCGAGTCAGTGTGCACGGATTGCTGACAACAGCTTGTTTTGCCAAACAAGAGCACTTGTCTGCATGCTCAAGGGGAGTCAGTGCAGCTGTTGCATGCTTGGCAGTATTTATTGAGAAGGCCGGACGACTGTCGCGATCAGAAACCTTGGCAATTACTAACCTTTATTTGATATTTGATTTTGAAAGCACCTAAGGCATTCTGCGGTGTGGTCATTAACTTATGTTGAAATCTGTATGTGACAAACTAACAATATGCCATATTCAGAAAGAAAGGTTTCAAAACAACCAGTTTGAGTCCTACTTCTGAAATTCAAATATACTACTCTTTCAATTTCATCGCACATTTCGTTCACCGATATGGAACTGATAATGAGATGGTATCACTTATATTTCGGGTACCTAGTTTTGCGCTTTTATCTTCCAATTAAAATTTTGTTCATACTAATTCAACAGTGAAGGGAACTAACAAAACTTGACACAAGAAACCTTCATTATTGGGCAATGAATAAAAGGTTGCAGATGATCTCATTTCTTTCTTTGTTTGGATCACTCCTAATTGAAATTGGGAAGTTGTGTAGAGGAAAAAAAAACTGACACGTACAGCGTGTTACTTTTAGTTTTTGTTTGAAGACAAGGCTCCCCACCCTTTCTCCTGCCCTACCCCACCCTCTCCCCCTCTCCTCACTTGCATATCCATCCATGCAGATACACATCTACAATGTAGCAAATCAATCAGAGATGTTTAAAATGGGGTGAAAATAGCAGATCTGGCTCTGACGATTCGAAAGAACGCGTTCATGGTGGTTTGTTTGTTTGTTACTTTGATACAAGAATAGCTGATTAAATGATTTCAGAAATGAGGGTTTTTGGGTTTTTTTTTTTGTAAAATCCTCAATGTTGAGAGGGTGAAATGCAAAATATCACTTCCATAAAACAAGCAAAATTAGATTTGGTTGCCCTCTTAATTTGGAATAAAATATTCTTGCAAAACGTATGTTTGATATACGCTTGAAGATACTGTATCATTTATTATGAATATAGATCGTATTCGAGTGTTACTGGCTCTAGGATTTGCTTGTGGTGTGTTCTCTCTCTCTCTCTCTCTCTCTCTCTCTCTCTCTCTCTCTCTCTCTCTCTCTCTCTCTCTGCCTCCTACTTTTTCTGTCTTTATCTACGATTCTGTCCGTCTCTCTCACTGTCTATCTGTCTGTCTGTCGTCCTCTCTCACCAATCTCTTATATTGCCTGGCTGCCTGTGTTCATCTGTCTGTCACTTTGTCTGTCTGTCTCTCTGTCACTGTCTGTTGGTCTGCCTGTCTCTCTCTGCACAAAGGGCTGAGAAACACAGGAAAACAGCAATAATACGCTGTATTATGCATAAATATAGACAAAACGTTTGGTTCTCACACACATGAATCTGAAGTTTGCATCCACCTGCCTTGGGCGCACAAACAACAGACTGTCATGACACAACATGGCACAGATCCAGAACAGTTACAGTATTTTATTAGGTACTCCAAACCTTCTTTCTATGACTAAAAGGCTGTGTGCTGTTGGCCCACATTCAACTGTGATTTTCTACAAATATTTATTAATAAATCAAGAAATAAAAGTACGCCTGACAAAACCCGTTATTTATCTTTCATTTCCATACATTGTCTTTTATATTTTTGGTGGTGAGTGTGTGTAAGCGTGTGTTGAAAGTTTGCGCTGTTACGGAGTAGCCGCCAGCGTCGGCCGCCATGCGCGCGTCTCGCTCCGATCACTGCCTTTCGTCGTCTGCTATGCGCTCGGTGGCACCGTTAGTAGTTCTAAAAATAGCATGCTAAACAGGAAGAAGAGTCATCCGCGTAACGTCTCGTGTGCGAAGTGTAGGCATTCAACGGAAAATTCAGAGTGAAAAAACCGTTTTAAAATGTTTCATGTAAAATTTCGAGAATAAAACCCAAGAGCGACATTTATACTTTTACACTCACGCAAATCTTCAGGGTTTAAACTATATTTGAGTAAAAATTTGAAGTTTGTCCGTTCAAATGCCGCGGAGCGCAAAGCTATGAAACAAGCCGTGGTGCAGCTTCGACGTCGACATGAAAATTGAAATGGCGCTAAGTACAAGACGGCATGCGACCCGTAAATATTAAACGGAATCTATCGAATATCGACGAGTCGTCTTCAAACCACGCCGTTCCGGCTATTTTGAATGGTAAATTGCAACCTTTTCCGTCAGTTTTACATCACGATTTAACTATATTACTGTCATATATTTTGAAGATTACTTTGTTTTTGTTTGACGACCGAAACATCAGACCGGAGTAATGGTGGGGTCGTGCTGATGAGAGGAGTATGTGTTTTGTATTTTACACCAAATTAAAACTGCTACTTAGATTCCATGGATATGTTACAGGTGTAGCTTGTATGACTTCAAGGCTTATTTTCTCTGTTTTTTTTTTTAACCAGATCTTTCCTGTTCGACTTAAATATAAAATTTTATTAGGTCACGTGACCGTGCCCAACGACGCTTTTGAGGCCCAATGTCGAATGAACAGCTGAAACAAACACAGTTCCACTAGGAAAATGTACAGAATATTAGATCTAGTTGCAAAGTGAGATGACTGCAGGCGGAAATCTAAACAAATCTTTAAAAAAACGTTTGTGAACTGCAAAAAAAAAACGTCGACAAACGAATCATGTGTTTTGTCTTGTGATTCGTTTTGTCCACGTTTTTGGGCAGTTCTTAAACATTTATTTAAGCTTTGTACAGAATATTAATTTTGTGCCTGTATTTCCTTTATCAAATAAATCAAGCTGAGATTCTAAAACACTTGTCTTATGCACTCCATTGTCATTGGCGGTTATGGTGATAATGTATGTTATGTGTGTGTGTGTGATTTCGTGATGTCTGTCTCTCTCTCTCTGTGTCTCTCTGTGTGTGTGTGTGTGTGTGTGTGTGTGTGTGTGTGTGTGACTGAATGGAATGGATTAGCTATCATCATGATTTATCAATTAATGACAACCCTAACTCAATTTATTTATTACTTCAGGTGCTCCAAACTGTGCAGTTAGTGTCTGCTACAACAGGCATTGTTCTGGTCAACCATACACTGTAACAATGGCCAGTTCTACACAAACTTTCTCTCCATGACTAAGAAAGAGCCAGTGGGCTGTTAACCCACATTTGACTGTTATTTTCTCCAAATGTTTGAAAATAAATCAAAAAATGAAAATACATCAGACAAAATCTGTTATTCATCTTTCATTTCCATACACTGTCTTTTGTACTTTTGATGGTGATTGTGTGTCAGCGTGTGTTGAAAGTTGGTGCTGTTTACCGATTAGCTGCAAGCCTTGGCCAGCATATGCACATCTCACTCCTATCCCTTCCTTTGGTTTTCTACACTGTGCTCGTCCGGATATTTATCAATTCTAAAAATGTATGCCAATTAGAAAGAGGAGCAATTTTTCAGGCTTTCAACTACAATTAAGTAAACCGTTAAGTTTGTCCATTCAGTTCCTGCTGGCAAGGGGGTATGGGGCCAGGGTAAAAACTCAAGGGATGAGTGTATTTATTTTGTAATGGCATTGTTATATTCAGTATTTCTTGGCAATCATATATATAAGTTTCACTAATATATGGAAAGCATAGGCACTGGAGAATTAGGGTGGAGGGGAGGAAAGGGGGTGGGAGAGGAGCGAGGAGGGGGGATGGGGGGGGGGGGGGGGGGGGGTAGGCAAAGTTTCTTGCTTTTTAATCTTCTGAGCATTACTTTTGTACAAAATGTCAATCATATGTTTTCATAAGATCATGCCAAGCAGAGATATTTAATTTGTATACGTAATGTTTACATGGCACACAAGAAGTTAGGTAAAAAAGGTGGGGGTGGGGGTGGGGTGAAGGTGGTATGGGGGTGTACAATTGTGCTGACATGCTTGAATGTCTTCTTATTGGATAGATCTTGTAATCCTGATCATTTTGATATAAGTTATATGCCTGTATGTCAATTGAAAGCAGGGATGTGTCATTTTATAACTTGTTTTGGTTGCCGATATGGAAGGAAGAAAAGTCAAAATGAAGATTTTGGCATTTTTAGGAGTGTGGTAGTCGGATTCTGCAAGAGCCTCAGGTCTGAAAAAAATTCAGTGTATATTACAAGTAGTTGACATCAGTCACCCATAGTTTCAGACATGTCACTTGCCAATGGCGAGTTACAGGCCTCCAAACATGGCCCTTTATGGGGAATTCTGACTGTCGTAAAAAAAATTAAATATTTAAAAAATCATAACTTCGCTCCTAATTAAGCTACAGCTATAAATTTTACATAATTTTTCTTAGTTTTAAGTTGTCCTATAACCTTGACCTATTGAAAACAACAGTCAAAAACATTTTAAAAATCACTTTGGAGTACCTAATTTTATGATGAAAGTGTGGAAAGAAACAGAATCAGACATTTTTTTGCAAAATAACAAGTGTAAACAATGGATCAGTCAGACTACCACTATAGTTGGCACGTCTGGACGAGGGATGGGATGCAGACCTTAAAGGACCCTCAATTGTGAATAACAACAAAGACCTGGCCCGTTTCCTGGAAGCTCGGGAAAACAATTAGACCTCCATCGAGGTCTTGGTTTGGATGTTACGGGACACACAGGAGATTCGGGGACTCTCCCTTTGATACCTCTTGAAGAAGCCCTGAAGCCTCTTCATTAACTCAGGTCAAACGCAAGGATCTTGTTTGTCTCCTGAGGGGCTGGATAACCAGCAGACACATCATACTTTGCCATCGTTACCAAGTCAAAGGAGTGACCCGTGTTAAAGGAGGCAAACCGCCTCTCTCCTTTTGAAGGCTATGACGCCAACGCCTTAACCTATATGCATTGACGCAAGACATGCCCTTGGGGCACTCCAAAAGACGCAGCAAAGAAAAGGGTCCAGGATGGGAGGATGAGACATCCATGGACAAACAGCTCGAGAATGATTGGAATGGGTGATGTACACAGGACTCCATCTTCTGCACAAATAAGACAACAAAGAACTCGCCTTAGGAAAACGCCGCGTCTGTGCGGACGATTAGGACCTCAGATCATAGCCTACCAATTCCACGGATGCAGTCTCCACCGTCATGCCTGTTGATTGACTGAAAGTTTTGAAAAAAAAAAAAAAACAAAAAACCTGAACAGCAAAAAAGCATGGAGGAACTCTAAACCAGGACTGCAGAGAAGAGTGATGACCTGTTTTTGCAAAGCCAAAATCAAGGCGTTGGACCAATGGAATTGTGAGGGGCAACTGTAAAGGAAAGTGGAGGTTTGAGGGCATTTTTGGAGCGACACTTTCCATCTTTCAAGCCCCCACCCCCACCCCCCACCCCCCAACACCTTCGCAACCCGTCCCTGTGCCTTTTCTTCCAAGAAAATAACTGATTCCAACATCGTGGAGGCCGTCAAAAAAAAGCCGTGTCTTGGTCTGTCCCTGTGTGATGTGGAAGTCCCGGAGCAGACTGGAGAATGCTTCTCTGAGATGATTCTGATCTTGAAAGAGACGAAGATGGGGCGTAAGAACGGCCCTTTCATGAAACAGTTTGACGACATGCACCTTTGAAAGCCCCAAAGAAGGCAGATAGGCAGTTATTTTAGCAAAGTGGTTTTACTGACCACAGCTTCGCTCTGTCGGTACCTGGCCTACGGTTGGAGGTGATGGACGTTGTACAGGTGGTGGAAGCCATCCCTATCCCTGTTTTAAGAAATTGGGAGAGACTGTCTGAGCTGCTCGACGGGATCAAACTTCATCCCAGCAGGAACCCTCAAACGCTTACTGCGCTTACGGGATAGCAAACACTTCAACGTGCAGTGCCCCAACAACAAAGAGATAAAAACGGGCCAGTAACGACCCCCTTTTCCACGACCTGACGCCGTTGATGGAGGACCTTTAATCTCCTCAACCAGAACAGGTTCTCCATCATCTACAGCAAAGCAAAACTGTGTATGTTGACGTTTTATTACGATTGCATGGCTCTGCGAGATGTACGCAGATTCCCTGTACATGACCTTAGTGCAAATTTCTTGGGAGGCATAGTCCACCTTAGAAGGTACCGTGAGTTTGACAGAGAGTATTACGAATAGTTTCTTTCCTCGGCCTTCAATACACAGCGACAAGATTCTGCCAAGTATGGTGTCCAGGGGACTTCTAGATTCAGCCTGTCTGCTGCCTGCAGTACCAATAATAACAATAATAATAATAATAATAATAACAATAATAATAATAATAAATGACATTTCAAACTGGAGTACAAGGGGAAACGGAGTCGTCGTGTGCTCTTAAACCTAATTCTGTCTCAGCCAAAAAGAAAACAAAGCAGAACTGCAAAGGCCTGAGATAGACTGCTGGAAACCAACTACCTAGACATCCTGACAAGGCTGATTAGCAGAGGCGGCATCATCAGAAGCTTCTGGACGCTAGGATACAAAGAAATGTACAAGTGTATACTAGGGTGAGATTCCCTGTTTTTCTTCTATATCAAAAGACGAGTTTGAGCGGATGACTTGACTATCATGCCTCTTTCGATTTAACTAAGCCACCCTTTCAAAAAGAAAAAGAAATGACATAACAGAGAATGCCTACTATGGCCTTGTTGGGATGTTTCTCACTTGCCCGCCACAATCAGGGAAAAACCACCACAGAGGGGGCTGTCCTTTTTTTGTGGAGGTGTTGATCTACATTTCAGTCGTTCACAGCCGAGCTAAGAACCAAGTAAGTAATTCTTTGGTGGATTCCGAGTGGGTGGGTGGGTGGGGGTGGGGGGAGGTGGGTGGGGGTGATCCAGATTTGATCGACCGTGCTCTCAGATTTCAATGTGCTGATTTCGGTGAACTCCTAATCAGATTGAGTTAGGTCTCTGTCCGAATTTATCAGGCTCTCAGCTGTGACTTCATTCCTTTGTCCCTCATTGCTACGTTCCTCAAGGGTTCAAAGCTACCTATAATACTACTCATGGGATGAGTGATTGCTCACGGCGAGGTCGGACGGACAACACCACGTCTCTGCGCTAATTGCCTGATTACAGTGTTAATGAGGGCTTTTAAGATCTTCATGACCGTGTAGAAGCATTCCTGTACATGTAACGATTCGAATGGTATGTTTCATGCTGGAATCGGCAGCGGCAGTGCAATGAAGAGATCAAATTAGGGAAAAAAAAAAAACAACAAAAACAACAGGCATGAAATAAGTGTTCTCTGCTGTGTTGAGAATCGACGTAGACTGGTCTGCTCTCGCGCACCGTCGCAACTGAGATAGTCTGACAGTGGTGTAACCTAATATGTGGTGAACACGAAACACCGGGTAGACAGAAGAGGAACTTTTGTACTACTTCAGACCGTGACACAAGTGTGTGCGAAGATAGATGTGCTAAACCTTGAAAAGAAGCCTTTAAACCTCTAACCTACTGCCGACGATATGAATTTCCAAGAAGCCCTCGACAAAGCCTTCGAGAAAAATAGATCATCGCTTCGACAATCTAGCAACAAAAGAAGATACAGAAAAAAAAGAAAAAACGAGGTGAAAATGTTGACCAACAGTTTCATGGAAAAGGTGGGAGAACTGGAAGGAAGGATACTACAAGCAGAAAGTAAGCTGGAAAAGGCACAGGCGGAAATCGTGGCAGAAAGAAGAAAAAGTGACAGTCAGTTGGCGAATGTGGTACGACAGCAGGAGAGGCGGAGCGAGGGCAACGAGAGCAGCCTGAACGACCTGCAGCAATACAGCAGACGCTGGAACCTACGTGTGTACCGGGTGCCGGAGGCGGGTGGGGAGACGGCCGACGACTGTGTGCGGAAGGTGTGCCGGGTCTTCACGGACGGAGTTGGCATCGCCACCGCCGCTGCTGACATCGAGGTGGCCCACAGCTCGGGGAAAACGAGGCAGTGCTAAAGCCAGGCCATACTGGTGAGGTTTTTTGACAGAAAGAAACGGGACTCTATATTAACGATCAGAAGAAAACTGAAAAAAAAGGTCATGTTACTGATGACAACTACCAACTCTCCACAAATGCACACAACCACTCAGCAAAGATGTCTGTGTGGAGTTCTAATGGAAGAGTGATGGCCAAGCTGTTAAATGGACAGATCCTGAAATTAAACATTCACATGGACGTCGATGTCGCTTTCCGCCGGGCAATGACTTCCAATGCGATCAGTGACCAAGAGGACACCTGAAGTGACAGTGTGGCTGTGTGTATCATGATCATCAGCGGTTTTCATATTCCCTGCACACACTTATTCCAGAGACATTGTTGTGGGTGCTTGTCATGTTGGTTGTTCTTTTCCTGCAACTTGAAATAGGTAAAACAGCTGTAATTTTAGTTTGATTCTGGTTTGTTTATCTCTTGTACATTTCGTGTCAGTGCAGCTGCCATATATTTGGAGTCATCTATTTTTTTTTTCTCACATTCCTTAAAACATTGAATCTAGAAGAGATTCCTCCTTCTGCCCCCCCCCCCCCCCCCCCCCACCCGTCTTGCCTCGGATGTCAAAAATTTTGTGTTAATTCTCACCTGATTTACCTTGATGAGGGTGTACGGGGGGGGGTGGGGGGCATCCGTTTGATTATAGAGTGGGGATTGCTGTGTATGTCTGTGGATCTGTTGGGGGGGGGGGGGGGGGGGGTGGAGGAAGTTGTGTACATATGTGGAGATAGGCAGGGGGTGGGGCCTTGAAAGGGAGTTATATACTTGCAATTATAAAATATAGCTTTTCTGCTTTTGCTATGCACTGATGTTTACAAGTGATGGGGAAAGCCACAGCAGGCATATGATAAACCATACTTCTGTGTGTACTGATCTCTGCATACTGTGGCCAAGGAATTTTGTGGGACATGTTGCTACAAAATGGACTAAATGCATACATGTGTCTCTCTACATTCATGTACAAAAAAGGTTCATGGCCATAAGTCTCTGCTGTTTAAAACTGGAAATGATATAACTATACGTTTAATTATGATGTCATGATTTTTATATGGTGCAAATGTGTGCTACATGATATTGGGCAACAGTTTTTCACTGCCAGTGTTGACAAGACAGTTACCCTGTTTATTAGGCCTGTACCGTTCCCGGTCCCCACCTCCCCCTTCTGGTATTTGGTCCCCCCCCCCCCCCCTCACTCACTGAGGGCCCCTCATATTTCATTCCTTTTCTGCTATAGATGTACGCAGAAGTGGGGGTACGCGATTATGTGCGCTCGCGCGAGGGTGTGTGTGTGTGTGTGTGTGTGTGTGTGTGTGTGTGTGTGTGCGTGTGTGTGTGTGTGCGTGTGTGTGTGCGTCAGCGTGTGTGTGTGTGTTATGTGTGTGTGTGTGTGTGTGTGTGTGTGTGTGTGTGTGTGTGTGTGTGTGTGTTTGTCTGTTTGCGAGTAGAGATGGCAACACACTCTACGAACCCTGTCTTGCTCAGATCAGTTAGCACGAGTGTGTGATTTTTCATTGACGTGTTTTGGCTGTAAATACTTGTCTTCTTGTTTCATTACTTCTCTTTACTCCTGGTGGATAGCTATGTGATCTCTGTAAATGAAGGGGGGGGGGGGGGGGGGGGGCATTCACAGATGTTTTGTTTTCGTTTTTTCCACTGCTATGGATAAATTATTACCATAATATTCAATGTCATTTTTGTGCTCCCACAAAAAAGAATAGAATTCTGATATGTTATTTGTGTCACTTAGCCAGTGAACCAAGAGCTCCTGGTGCGACTTACCTGTTGCTGTTGCTTTTGATTCTTTTTATTTTTATTTATTCATGCGTGTGTGTGTGTGTGTGTGTGTGTGTGTGTGTGTGTGTGTGTGTGTGTGTGTGTGTGTGCGCAAAAATACGACTAGCAACATGAAAATTTGTAATATGTGCAAATGCATCATTTTGCGTTTGTGTACGTGTACCAACTTGCACATTGTGGCTGACAAATTGCGTGTGTACAAGATGTGAAAGAGTTGTCTAGGTCCAAATTGCGCATATATGCACGTCTTACACTCATACGTTGCTGATGCATGTAACTGAAATATGCCTGTATACATGAAAATGCATTTACACTGATATCTGTATGCACGTTGCGTCTAATGTCATGATCTATGATATTATACACAACGGGGAAAGACTTATTTCGACTTTTCAGGACGACAAGAATATTATCCTCTTCCGCCCTCTGCGTTATCTCTGCTCCCCCCCCCCCCCCCTCCTCCTCCTCCTCCCCCTCCCCCATTTCCGTAAATGCCCCTCCTCTCTGTCCCCTCTTTTGTTCCTCGTCTCAGGCTGTCGGGGCATTCGTGCGGGATTTAACGCACGTGCGCGTTCAGTGTACGTACGTTGTACATGTGCGTGCGTGCGTGCGTGCGTGCGTGCGTGTGTGTGTGTGTGTGTGTGTGTGTGTGTGTGTGTGTGTGATGTGTGTGTGTGTGTGTGTTGTGTGTGTGTGTGTGTGTGTGTGTGACTGTGTGTGTGTGTGTGTTCAGTGTGTGTGGGTGTGTGTGTGTGTGTGTGTGTCGTGTGTGAATGGCGAGGGAGGAAGGTGCCCTAAAAACATCGCATAATTTCATTATTGAGCTTTATATAATAACACCTGTGGTTGGCATCTTCTGCCGCCGAATTCGGCCATCTTTTTGTTTGTTTTGTTGTGTTTCTGTTTTGTTTTTTCTTGTTCGATTTGATCATCCTCCATCTATACATGGTTGCTATTTAGCGTCTTGAAAACGTAAACACAGTGATGCCAATGACGACTTTTTTTTTCTTTGCACTGCTCATGCCAGTGATCACCATCCAATAACATTCAATGTTTATACATGATTTATTCATGTTTCAATGCTATGTGTAGAATCGTGTGCGTGTGGGTACGTGTCACTGTGCCAATGAATTGACAGGTTCTATTGATTTCTCATTATGTAATGTTGATTTGGGCTTTAGCGATGATGTGCATAGTGTATGTGACATGGATTCCGCTTTCCAGTTTTGTTCTTTTTTGCCATATGTGATTTATGAGAAAAAACATTTCGCTTTTATGTAATTCGTGGAAATATATGAATATCCCTATTAAGTATACATCTATCTACCGTAATGACTTGTAGGGAAATCAAAATTGGGTCTATGAACTGCCAGGATCTTGCAAATGCTCAGAAACGTCGAGACGTGTTTAAGTTTTAAGACCAAAAAATTTTCAGTATACCTGCTACAAACACTCACTGTAGTCATAAACTAGAAGCCTATATTAAAGCTGAATGGGGCTATAAATGTTATTTTGCCTCATATAATTCTAACTCCCGCGGGGTTGCCATACTGTTTAATAATAACTTTGATTTCCGCTTGAACAAGATTTATAAAGACCGACTTGGCAACTGTATTTTTGCCTCGATAAAAGCAATGGACATGGAATTATTAATTGTGAATTTGTATGGACCTAATCGTGACGATCCAGAGTTTTACATTACATTAGAAAAACAGATTCGAGATATAGGGGTTGAAAAAGTAATCACTGCGGGAGACTGGAACTCTGTCCGAAATTATACTCCTGACTGCTGTCACTACAAAAACAATAATAATCCAAAGGCGCAAGAACAAAACAGATGATATGATGGATATTCTGGACCTCGTAGATGTTCGGCGGGAACTGAATCCGAGCTTAGGAGATATACATGAAGGAACACACCATTCCAGCAGAGTAGACTAGACTATTTTCTGATTTCGGATATAATTATTAAGTAGTTATGTTACTGAAGCAGATATACTACCTGGCTACAGATCCGATCACTCCTCGATATTATATTAACTCTGCAATGTGGCCAACAAGAGAGGAGAAGTCTACTGTGGAAATTCAATAATTTCCTATTAAAAGACATGAAATATGTAGAAGAAATATATAATGTAATCAAAGAGATAACTGAAGAGTACGCAGCCCTACATTACTGTCGTGATTCCATAGAAAATATAGCAGAGTTTGATCTGCAGTTTGCTATCTTAGATCAGCTGCTCCTGGATACGCTGCTGATGAAGATTAGAGGGAAAAACTATTGCCTACACAACAATGAAGAAACGTGAAGCTTTCAAAAGAGAAAAAGAACTTGAAAAAAAAACAAATTGAAAGAAAGGATTTACATACTGATGAAGAAAAAGCACTTAAAAATTGCAAACAAGAACTGCTCAGTTTAAGACATAAAAGAATGGAAGGTGTCTTGTTGCGTTCAAGGGCAAGATGGGTTGCCAAAGGGGAAAAAAAAGCAAATACTTTTGCGGCCTTTGAAAGACGGAACTATGTAAGTAACATATAACGAGACTTGCATTAAGAGATGTTCAAAACGTTAACAAATGATAGTGACATTGCTGAGGCAGTGAATTCATTTTACAAAAAATTATATTCGGAAAGAGTTGTAGAACAGTGTGAAATCTCAAGCCTCACTGACCAACTGCCACAATTAACGGAAGAGGACAAAAATACTCTGGAGGGGAAAAAAACTTTAGAAGACACTGGATGTGCGTTAAAAGATATGGACAACAATAAAAGCTCTGGAAGTGATGGTTTCACAGCTGAGTTTTTTAAGTTTTTTTTTTGGTTACAGCTAGGGTCATATGTCATAAGATCTTTAAATGAAGGGTTTGACACAATGGAATTATCCACTACCCAGAAAGAGGGGGGTCATTATATGCATTCCAAAAGGATAAACCCAAAGATCAAATAAAAAGCTGGAGAGCAATATCGCTTTTGAATGTAATGTATAAAATGGATCTGCGTGCATTTCTAACAGATTAAAATGTTTTAAGTTTAGTCATAAGTGAAGATCAGAGTGGTTTTATACCAAATCGATATTAGGAGATCACATTCGACTTATCTACGATCTAATGGATTATCTTGTTGAAACTAGAAAACCTTGGCTACTACTATGCTTAGACTTTGAAAAAGCATTTGATAGTGTTAACTTACAATTCATGTTTAAGGTCTTAATAGCATTTGGAGTAGGTAGGCCCTGACTTATGTCGATGGATTAAAACTTTTTTATAAAAAACATTAAATCAACAGTTTCTGTCAATGGCAAGCTAACTAGCTGTTTTTCCATTGAAAGAGGTTGTAGACAGGGCGACCCGATATCACCATACTTGTTTGTTATGTGCGTTGAAGAGTTAGCACTCATGATAAAGTAAACCAAAAATATTCAAGGCATCAAAATTGGAAACACTGAACACAAAATATCACAATGCACAGGCGACACTGAACTTACTTTAGAGGGAGACAGAAAATCATTTGAAGAATCAATCAGAACCATTGAAAAACTTGGAAGAGTACCTGGGCTTGTATTAAACACAGAAAAGACGATGGCAGTATGGCTTGGAAGTATGTGGAACCCAGCACTGAAATTTCTACCACACCTGAAGATGGAATGGAATCCAAATCGTTTTAAGATTTTAGGGGTCTGGTTCATGAATGATTTTTAAAGAATGTGAAGTTGTGCATTTCGAGGAAAAGTTCTCTGAAATAAAATCACTCTACAGAACGTGGCTAAAAAGACAAATTACGCCACTTGGTAGAGTCGCAGTTCTTAAGTTGCTTGTGCTATCAAAAATGGTTCACTTATAAATATATTTTTTGCCAAATCCACCTGACCGTCTTTGTGAGGAAATTCAAAAAGTAGTGTTTAAATTTGTATGGAATAAAAACACAGAGACACAATAAATAGAAAAACGTCTGTTAAAAACATCAACTCAGGGGGTATGGGTATACCCAACATTAAAAAATATCTGAACGCATTGAAACTAACGTGGATTCGTTTAATACAATCCAGTTACCATAAATGGAAAGAACATCTCAGACTTCAGTATCCAAATATTGACATAATGGAAAACATAGGGTCCGATTTGCCGAACACACGGCTGTGTAAATACATTCTGGAAAGATGTTTTTAAAGCATACAAAGAATTTGGGAGAGGTAAAAGATGTCAAAACTGTAGAAGATGTTTGTTCTGAACCCTTTTTTTTGTAACAGTCATATTAAAGGTGAAAAAAAAAAAAAAAAAACAGTTTATTATAAAAACTGGATCAGAAATAATGTACTTTTTGTCAGAAATCTTTTGGATGACAATGTCAACTTTTCACATTCCAATCTTTCACAGAAAAGTATGGCGTGTTCAGTAATTTTGTTACTTACCATGGAATCATATGTGCTGTGAGAAAATACGCAAGAGAGATAGGACTGAATTTGACGCACAGGTCTCGAATTTTTTCTAACCAGCTTACTGAATAGAATCAAAACAGCTCCTATAAGAGCAAGGTATCATGGCATCTTAATGGAAGATGCAAATGAGCCTAAGTGTTGTAGTAAGTGGGAAGAAAGGCTAGGAACTGAGGTCTGTTGGTTCAAATCATTTAAGAAAATTGAAAAAAATAAAAGATATTAAACTGAATGGGTTCCAAATCAGAGCAATTCATAGAATTTTGGGAGTAATTCATAGAATTTTGGGAACAAATGTAATTCTTCAGAAAATGAATATAACCAATTCAGACAAATGTTCGTTCTGTATAACGAGAAAGAAACAATAAGACACATCTTCTGGACCTGTGAAAGGACAAAACATTTCTGGAGGACATTTCAAAAGTCGATAAATGAAAAATGTAACAACTCAAACATATCGCTAACAGAAAAACATAGTTTTATTTAATTGCGATAACTATTACAGAGCTGACAACGTTTTCGACCTAATTCTGCTGTTAGCTAAATATTTCATCTACAAATACAAATGTGAAGGTAAGCAACCTCATACCTGAAAAGAAGATATGGAATTGAAAATATGTCTGTCGTATTGATATGTCTCAGAAAAATAAACTGTCTGGCTCAATGGGCAATGTATCTACCCCTTTTTGAATAACCTGCTGATACTCATTTTCTTAGAATTACTGTCACGGATCAACACCGTCTGTATTTGTGTGTAGTGTATCCTGTCAAATTTACTGTGCGTGAACGGGCGAGTCGCGAGACAGGGCACAACGCGTTTCGACCTATTGGGTCTTCTTCGGGTGAGACGCAGACGAGTGGAGTAGCGAGGGTTCACTTGGCTTTGAACGCTTTGGGGTTCGGCGCAAGGAAGAGGGCTTTGAATGAACGCCTTCTTCCTTGCGCTGAACTCTTGGGCAATCGGGGCTGGGTGAGTTTTCGTTGTTTTGTTCGTTTGTGTCTTGCCTGGGGGGGGGGGGGGGGGGGGTCGGGGCACGTTGTGCTTTGTGTTTTGTGGCTCGTTTGTCCACGTTTCTCTGGGCGGTTCGCTAACATTTATTTAAGACTTGGTGCGAGAATGTTTGTGTACTGTCAGTCTCTACGTTAAAAAAAGGAAACAATTTAAAAAATGTTTAAAAAAAGGATCTTTTCCCCCTAAATTCTGGACCTACATAATTGTGAAGGGTAAAATGAATCACACAACTAGGGTTATTAAACCGCGTGATTAAAAAAAAAAAAAAAAAAAAAAAAAAAAAAATATATATATATATATATACATATATATATATATATTGCTACACATGTCTGCTTCTCCCTTCTTTCAAGCTCAGAGCGCTGCATCAACCATTGCATAACATCTCGTACGACCTTGCACATACACCATTCTCCCCACCTTACATCATGCTCAAACTACCTGGCCGCTGTCACCACAAGGAAAGCTTTTAACTGGAGGACATGGCGGATGAACACACAAAGTCTTCATCACTTTCATCAAAACAATCCGCGCGTGATAATCACAAACCAGAGTGAAAGGCAAAGGTTCTCTGTCACTGACACAAAGGAAGTGCTGGGATTCCGACATGTTGGGTGTTCTGCACCAAGATGACGTCACGGCAGTGATAGCATCTCGTGAGAACAGAGAGTGTTGACGTTGTTGTCAGCCCAGCAATGACTCTGGACGTCACACGCCAGAAATCCCGGAATCATGTGACCCCCAGGACACTGATAGATGAGAAAGGGTAGATATGATTGGTCAAAGAAATGTTGGCAAGTTCGACTGTGCCCTGTTGTTCTTGCTGTTGAGTTTGCTCCTGTGTGTTGTTGTTGTTGTTGTTGTTGTTGTTGTAGCTGTCCTCTGTTAGGTCGGTTGGACCCAGAGGGGCTGTCAAATTCACACAAGTAGAAGTAAGGCTTCTGTTGAAAACATATGCCTTCCATGTGCACGAATTCTTCACTGTAGTAAACGATTGCCCCACAATGAGGGATAAGATACTCCTTCGCTGTTCACACACACACACACACACACACACACACACACACACACACACACACACACACACACACACACACGACGCACATGCATATATATTTACAAGCAAGGAAAACCACACACATACACACATGTACAATCACAGAGAGAGAGAGAGAGAAGAGAGAGAGAGAGAGAGAGAGAGAGTCAAACTATTTTGTTGGGGTGAATGGACAAGCTGACAACAAGAGAATGAGAAGATACAAACACTTTTTTTTTTTTTTTTTTTTTTTTTTACTTTCCTTCATTTTTGCTGCTGTCAAATTTTGTAAGGCACACACGAGAAAGGACAGCATCAAGGAGAACATTAATAGATAAANATTTCAAAAGTCGATAAATGAAAAATGTAACAACTCAAACATATCGCTAACAGAAAAAACACAGTTTTATTTAATTGCGATAACTATTACAGAGCTGACAACGTTTTCGACCTAATTCTGCTGTTAGCTAAATATTTCATCTACAAATACAAATGTGAAGGTAAGCAACCTCATACCTGAAAAGAAGATATGAAATTGAAAAATATGTCTGTCGTATTGATATGTCTCAAAAAAAAAAAACTGTCTGGCTCAATGGGCAATGTATTTACCCCTTTTTGAATAACCTGCTGATCCTCATTTTCTTAGAATTACTGTCATGGATCAACACCATCTGTATTTGTGTGTAGTGTATCCTGTCATTTACTGGTGCGTGAACGGGCGAGTCGCGAGACAGGGCACAACGCGTTTCGACTTATTGGGTCTTCTTCGGGTGAGACGCAGACGAGTGGAGTAGCGAGGGTTCACTTGGCTTTGAACGCTTTGGGGTTCGGCGCAAGGAAGAGGGCTTTGAATGAACGCCTTCTTCCTTGCGCTGAACTCTTGGGGCGATCGGGGGCTGGGTGAGTTTTCGTTGTTTTGTTCGTTTGTGTCTTGCCTGGGGGGACCTGGGAGGTCGGGGGGGGCACGTTGTGCTTTGTCTTGTGGCTCGTTTGTCCACGTTTCTCTGGGTGGTTCGCTAACATTTATTTAAGATTTGGTGCGAGAATGTTTGTGTGCTGTCTGTCTCTACGTTAAAAAAGGAAACATTTTTTTTTAAGTTAAAAAAAGGATTCTTTTCCACTACATTCTGGACCTACATAATTGTGAAGGGCAAAAACGAATCACACAACTAGGGTTATTACACCTGCGTGTATATATATATATATATATATATATATATATATATATATATATATATATATATTTGCATCATGTCTGCCTCTCCCTTCTCTTAAGCTCAGAGCGCTGCATCAACCATTGCATAACATCTCGTACGACCTTGCACATACACCATTCTCCCCACCTCACATCATGCTCAAACTACCTGGCTGCTGTCACCACAAGGAAAGCTTTTATCTGGAGGACATGGCGGATGAACACAAAAGTCCTCATCACTTTCATCAAAACAATCCGCGTGATAATCACAAACCAGAGTGAAAGGCAAAGGCTCTCTGTCACTGACACAAAGGAAGTACTGGGATTCCGACATGTTGGGTGCTCTGCACCAAGATGACGTCACGGCAGTGATAGCATCTCGTGAGAACAGAGTGTTGACGTTGTTGTCAGCCCAGCAATGACTCTGGACGTCACACGCCAGAAATCCCGGAATCATGTGACCCCCAGGACATTGAATAGATGAGAAAGGGTAAATATGATTGGTCAAAGAAATATTGGCAAGTTCAACTGTGCCCTGTTGTTCTTGCTGTTGAGTTTGCTCCTGTTGTTGTTGTTGTTGTTGTTGTTTCCAGTTGTCCTGTCCTCTGTTAGGTCGGTTAGAGCCCAGAGGGGCTGTCAAATTCACACAAGTAGAAGTAAGACTTCTGTTGAAAACATATGCCTTCCATGTGCACGAATTCTTCACTGTAGTAAATGATTGCCCCACAATGAGGGAAAAAATGTCCTCCTGTTCACACCACACACACACACACACACACACACACACACACACACACACACACACACACACACACACGAGCGCGCACATGCATACATTTACAAGCAAGGAAAACCACACAAATACACACATGTACAATCAGAGAGAGAGAGAGAGAGAGAGAGAGAGAGTCAAACTATTTTGTTGGGGGTGAATGGACAAGCTGACAACAAGAGAATGAGAATACATACTTTTTTTTTTTTTTTTACTTTCCTTCATTTTTGCTGCTGTCAAATTTTGTAATGCACACACGAGAAAGGACAGCATCAAGGAGAACATTAATAAAAAAACGGAAATGTTTACCATCATAATAAAAAACAAGATGCACAGCATATAAACGTACTCCCAGTTTATCTGAATATGCGTGAGATATCCCATGATGAGAAAAAAAACCGTCTTGGGCTGGCGTAACCGTTAGTAATGGCTATTCTGGTAAACATCGGCCTTCATCTGTGACCTATATTGAACATACTTACAAATCTTAAGAAAGATCGGTAAAGTACTTTCTGAGATATTTCATAAAGAAGAAAAAGCTGTTACAGCCGTCAGTAACGGCTATAACGAGGTAAACTAAAACATCGGGCATTATCCGTGACCCATAATGAGTATACCTGCTAATAGTCACAAAGATCGGCCAAATACTTTCTGAGATATTCCATAAAGAAGAAAAGACGTTACAGGCCGTTACACCATAGTAACGGCTATAACGGTAAACTAAAACATCGGGCATTATTCGTGACCAATAATAAACACACCTACAAATTTTCAGAAAGATCGGCGAAGTACTTTCTGAGATATTCCATAAAGAAGAAAAACGTTAGAAGCCATTATAGCTGTTAGTAACAGCTATAACTGTAAACTAAAACATCGGGTATCATCCGTGACCCATAATGAACATACTACATACATTTTCACAAAGATCAGCCAAGTCCTTTCTAAGAGATATTCCGTAAAGAAGAAAAAACCGATACTGGCCGTTAAGCCATAAGTAACGGCTATAACGGTAAACTAAAACATCGGGCATTATTGTGACCCATAATGAACATACATGCTAATTTTCACAAAGATCGGCCATGTACTTTCTGAGATATTCCATGAAGAAGAAAAATCGTTACAGACCTCTACAGCCGTTAGTACCAGCTATAACTGTAAACTAAATCATTGGGCATTATTCGTGAGCCATAATGAACACACCTACAAATTTTCAGAAAGATCGGCCAAGTACATTCTGAGATATTCCATAAAAAAGAAAAAACCGCTACAGGCCGTTTATAGCCGTTAGTAGCGGCTATAACGGGGTAAACTACAACATCGGACATATCAGTGACCCATAATGAACATACCTGCAAATTTTTACAAAAAGATCGGCCATGTACTTTCGGAGATATTCCATAAAGAAGAAAAACCGTCACAGGCCGTTACAGCTGTTAGCAACGGCTATAACGGTAATTCGGGCATCATCCTTGACCCATAATGAACATAACTACAAATGTTTCAGAAAGATCGGCCCTGTAGTTTTGTCTGGAGCGAGTGGAACACATTTTTGACCAAGGATGGATGGACGGACAGACACACAAACAGCATTTCTTCGTTCCCATTCTAAAGTACTCCCTGTTCTATAAGAACTGGGAGTACAAAAACAAAGAAATCAACGGTTCATCCTTCCATTGTAACACTTCCAACCATAGTGATTGCTCAGTGTTTAAAGTGAAATCATTGAAGTACATCAAATAGCCAACTCAGGGGTAAGGTCCAGTGACGGCGTGGAAAGACTCACTGACTGCAGGGAAAGTCCTGTTGACAGCGGGAAAAAACTGTGGACCTTGGTTTCTCATCACAGAGCATGTAGATCTCATAGCGAAAGCTTGACCAGGTCTGCAGTTGTAATGTCGCCTGTCAGCAGAACAGCAACGAGTGAGGCTACGGGATGCGCACAGCAGTTGCTTGACAGTGGCGTTTTTTTTTTTTTTTTTTTTTTGTCTGTGGGCTCTGCAGTCATGAAATACGGGCTGGTACACCCATGGGAACGCTCCTGTTGAGGTTCTGTTGTGTCACATCTAGCGGCCCTTATAGAATGACATCTGCCAGGGAGCAATATGTCACTTCACGTGTTAATGGAATGCCCTGTGTGTACCTGTACCTTGTGTGACCACAGCGCAGGTTTTCTAGGGTAGTGCAGGATTGCTCCCAGCTGGTTTGCTCGGCAGTCGAGGACAGTACTTCTCTGGGTTCTACACACACCTTCTGGTGAATCCTTTTCTTGTCTCCCTTTTGGCCAGCTCTGGGGGAAAGGCCCAGTTACGGTGAGGAAAAAACTCACTGACCGCGGGGAAAGTCCTGTATACAGGGGGAAAAACTGTGACCTGGGATTGTCACCAGAGAGCGCGAATGACCTCATGGAAAAAGTTTGGTCGTGTCTAGAGTTGTGCTGTCGTCGCCTGTTATCAAAACAGCAATGAGTGAAGCTACAGGATACACACAGCAGTTTCTTGGCCGTAGAGTTTTGCTGGTGGACTCTGCAGTCATGAGATACGGGCTGGTACACCCAGGGAAACACTCCTGTGGAGGTTCTGTTTTGTCACATCTGATGGCCATTACAGATAGCATCTGCCAGGGAGCAATCATGTCCCTTCACGTGTTAATGGAATGCCCTGTGCATGCCTGCACCCTATGTGAACACAGTGCAGGCTTCCAAGATGGTGCAGGATTGCTCCCAGCTGGTTTGATCGGCAGTCGAGGATAGTACCTCCGGGTGTATCTTTTTCTTGCACAATACTGGTGTGCATAAGCCTGTACCTTCTTTATTTCTTTTTAAATAAGTTCCTTGACTGAAACCACTTTTTGTTAAAATTCTGTAGACCTCATTCCTAGACGGCGGATATACTCTTACGTTCATATTTAAACTAAATACCTATTCAAAAATGATTGGACTTAAGGCTTATTCTTATTATTCTTTTCAATTCTAAGTGTGTGAAACAGTATTTAGCGAAAAGTAGAATGCAGTCAAGTACTTTACTTTTCTATTTTTTTTCGTTGTAACCAATGAGGATGATCTTACTATTGATATATGATCTGAGGCAATGATCACATTTCTCTTTATCAAAAGACAATAACTCCTCCCACAGGCAGTTCGAAGAAGGAATATACCACAAAGAAAACTGTGTTGTATCTTTTGTTGTCATAACAAAAATGTGTGTGTGTGTGTGTGTGTGTGTGTGTGTGTGTGTGTGTGTGTGTGTGTGTGTGTGTTGTGATTCCTTTCTCTTTGACAATTTGGCTGATCTGTAACATTCTATAACATATTAACACAAATAATATATCGTAGCATTATCTCCTGCATTTTTTTCACTTTTCATCTGCGGGTGATACAGAATTTATTTTTTAATAATCATGATTATCTTGTTACACAACATTTTGAGACACACCGTTGATCCACTATAGGTTAATAATATGATTTGCTATGCTCCACTTTTCTTATTTTTCTTATTTCTATTATATTTCTTATATGATCTTTTCATAGAGTATGTGTAAGTCAAATTGTCACGCGATGATCCCTGCATCAACACTCAAAATGCAAAGACAAGCATGCGCCACGCATGCAACCATACATCTGACTCCCTTTCTTTCAGAGAAAACACATCAGAAACCAATTGAAAAGTTCTTTCTACGCCTATTTTTTTTTTTTTTTTTTTTGAGCACGGGGATTTGCAACTCTTTTTTTTTCTTGGCCAATACACACAACCCATCCAACAATATTTAATAAACAATCCACATCAAACATTGTCGTTATTATTATTTTTTTTTTGCCTTCTGGGTCACTAAGTAGCTGACCCCCCCCCCCCCCCCCCACCACACACATACTTTGGGTTTACAGGTGCCAACTCTCAATCAACGTATCACTATTCTATCCATTATTTTTTTTTTTTTCTGAAGAAAAAAAGCAAAATATATTTGAGAAGCGGACGAGAGACATTTTCAGAGGCGTTTTTGTGAGGCTAAGCCTAGTACAGATAAACCTTTTGATCAATTTGTATTTGCATTTAGGTATTTGTTTGACCGTTGGGTCTTCTTTGGCAAAGATTAATGGTTTTTGAAGGTCTGGTGGATCTTATTTTGCGTGAACGTTTTTTGTAGTGTATCTCTAAGGACTTAGCTACTTTTCCGTGTGAGGAGGATGAGAAAAACATTTGGTGACTAGATCAAGTCTGCTGAGTCGTACAGACGTGCTCACCCTTCTGAGAAAGCTGATGTTAATATTTTTGGTTCTGTTGGGTATGTCCGAGGAGTTCCATGTCCTGGTCAGTCTGACAGAATTCCATACTGTGTCAGTCTGGTAGAGCCCATTATCACTCTGATAGAGGAAACAGGTATTCTAATTTTCAGAGTAGTGGCCATACCGCTAGTTTCTCAGCTGGTCACGGGAATAACATTGGTGGTAACCGTTTTCGTGGGCCATGGCGACCGTCACAACTCTGATGGTAAGAGTTCCTCAGGAGGAGTTCCTGATCAGTCCACTGGAGTTGTGTGTTTTCTGTGTAAGAAGACAGGACATTATCTGCTAAGTGTCTATGGAAGTCAGACAGAAACCCTTGTAGAGTCTTTACTCTTAGCCACCCAGACAAGTGTCCTTTTGTGGTTGATAGCTCTACTGGTGTGGAGACGTCAACTGAAAGCAAAACAGTCCAGTGCTTCTTGTTCTGTTTTGGCTACTCCTTTTGCTTGTTCAGCTGCTGGCGAGTTCACGGTTAGTTGTTAGCCAGTTGGTCAGGGCCGTTCCAAGTAGTCACAGTTCTGTATCCAGATGGCAGTTAGTTGTTAGCCAGTTGGTCAGGACCATTCCCAGTATTCACAGTTCTGTATCCAGATGGCAGTTAGTTGTTAGCCAGTTGGTCAGGACCATTCCCAGTGGTCACAGTTCTGCATCCAGATAACAGTTGGTCACAGTCGTATTAGCCAGTCGTTAGCCAGTCAGTCAGGACTGGTGGTCACAGTTCTGTATCCAGATGACAGTTAGTCGTTAGCCAGTGGTCAGGACCATTCCCAGTGGTCACAGTTCTGCATCCAGATGACAGTTAGTCGTTAGCTAGTTAGGACCGTTCCCAGTGGCCACAGTTCTGCATCCAGATGACAGTTAGTCGTTAGCTAGTTAGGACCGTTCCCAGTGGCCACAGTTCTGCATCCAGATGACAGTTAGTCGTTAGCTAGTTAGGACCGTTCCCAGTGGCCACAGTTCTGCATCCAGATGACAGTTAGTCGTTAGCTAGTTAGGACCGTTCCCAGTGGCCACAGTTCTGCATCCAGATGACAAAGTTCCTGTCAAGGGCAAGGAAGTTAGGACCGTTTCAGTGCAGTTATGCTCAAAAAGTATATTCGTGTGTTCCTGTCTCTACTTCTGATGAAAACAGTTGTTCTTTGCGAGGGTACTCCAGTGTCTTGGTCGGAGAGATATCACTTTTGGCTTGTGAACAAGAACAGATTTCTTTCGGGTGTTCTCCAGAGTTGTCTTTCTGAGATATCCTTTTCCAGAGTTTGTCGTTTGTGAAGTAGTTTTTAGAGTTGGCGTTGTCCAGGACTGTGATGACACTTTACCCATTCCCACTATAACTGTTCCGATGGCGTCTTCTATGCCAGATGAAGATGTCCGTTCAGTATAGTTGATTGTGCTTTGTCTGACAGCAGTTCCAGGGAGTTGCGTGCAGTGTTTGATGTTTTTCAGGACATTTTGACTAATTGTGGTTAAGCCCGAGGATTGTCCGAAGACAGCTTTTACTACACACATGGGGTCTGTCCGGTTCGTTAGGATGCCTTTTGGATTTGCGTCGGCTCCTGCAGTGTTTACACATATAATGCGTATGCTGGCATTAGATTAGTGTTTTGTTATCAACTTTCTTGATGATGTTCTTGTGCACAGTGTGTCATGGGAGCTCTCATTAATCATGTGAAGGGTGTACTTTCATGTCAGAGGTCTTTCAACCTCACAGCTCGTTCCTCAAAGATCAGGGCAGGCTTTCGTTCACATGAATTTATTTGTCATGTTGTTGGAGGTGGTACTATTCGTCCTGATGGGAAGAAGGTTGATAGGATTTTTGAAGATTTCCTCTCCTACTACCAGGAAGCAGGTCAGGTCTTTGTTGGGGTTGCTCAGTTTTTACAGCAGATATGTTCCTGGTTTGCTACTTTGAGTGTTCACTGTCTGATTTGATCAAAGATGCTTGTTCTACTGGAATGTCTATTTCTTGGACTCCTGGGTGTGCTGAAGCTTTGAAGAAAATTCAGAGAATCTTGTCTTCTGCATCTGTGCTTTTGTTACCTAGTTTGGGTAATCCTTTTGTTCTCAGGACTGATGCTAGTTCTCTTGGTTTGGGTGCTGCATTGATTCGGTAGAGTGGCGATGTTCTTTACCAGTCGTCTTTGCTAGTCGAAAGTTGCTGGATCGTGAAAAGGCGTACAGTACTATTGAGCGAGAATGTTTAGCTATTGTCTGGGCTGTGCAGAAGCTTGTTAGGTTCCTCTGGGGAGTCAGGTTTGTCCTGCAAACAGATCGTCGTCCTTTGATGTTCCTCCGGACGTCAAACTTCAAGAATTCGAGAATTATGCGATGGGCGTTGTCGTTGAAGGAGTTCACGTTTGAAGTACAGCCAGTTCCTGGTTCATCGGATGTTTTCACTGACCTCTTCCCTTCATGTGTGTACTACAGTTTTCTGATGCTGTTTTGTTTCGTGATTTCTGGAATTTTGCGTTCTGCTATTTGTTTGCTTCTTCAAAAAAAAAAAAAAAAAAAAAAAAAAAAAAATTCGGTCATTGATTTTTTTTTTTTCAGGCGAGGGAGTCTTGTGAAGGGCTATTTTTGTCCAGTCCCAAATTGTGTGGACATTCTGAAGTGGCACAAATTTGTCTATTCAACGGTTGACCTGTTTACCTGACAGCTACTCACCGGCGTTCTGTATTGGTCAGGTGAGCGAGGATTTCCTTTCAGTTTCTGCAGATCTGCCGGCCCAGAAAGATCACTTGGGTCACAGAGACTGGGTCACTAGCTTCTGTGGTAATCGGTTCTCCAGATGTCGGTGAGGACCCTAGGTCCGGCCTGGAGCTGATTGACATCGGGTGTGGGGGTACAGCCCGTGCCTCAGCCGCTTTTTCTCCGTCCAGATGTGGAGAGGCTGACCTCCAGGTCAGCAGAAGACTCGTGTGTTAGAGGACCTCAGGATTCTCCGTCACGACGACTTGGAGGAGTTGACCGCCAGGACAGTGGCTTAACGTTTTTTTTTTTTTTTTTTTTTTTTTTTTTTTTTCCTGCTGTGTGGGCGTTCCCTGGGAGGACTCCACGAACTGTATCCGTGAGCAGCTCTGTTTACTGTGTGAAGACTGTGACTTGGGCTGGACACAGCCAGGTATACGAACTGTCTATCAGGACATTGCTGAAGGTGTGCAACAAAGCCTGCGCAGGGGAAAAATACATATTTGATTTGCCGTCTTAGAGAGCGACGGTTAAAGCTCTTTGCGCTGTTGTTCGCCCTTACTGAATGTGGCGTGTATTGATATGTCTTGTGCCTGTTTATTTATATTTTGGTAATATGTGTTTTGTAGTGTTCTGATGGTTCAGGCAGAAAAAAAAGGAAACTTGACTAGTGTGTTTGCTGGTTGTCTATGCTTGTGTGTGTGTGTGTGTGTGTGTGTGTGTGTGTGTGTGTGTGTGTGTGTGTGTAGAAAACGCAGTTACACGCATCCGAACATTTTCTAGTGAGAGTAAGACAGACAGTAAAACACCATCTGTAGAAATACCAAAGCGTGTTTTCTATTTATACAAGAAATAAACGTGGAGAGAAGAAATATTCAAAACGGTAGAACTTTGATATCTAATTGTTTAAGAATCAAATCAAAGTAGTGTTATAGAGAACTCATTCTCTAAGTTGTAAGTCATGTCTTGATTTGAATTTTCCCAGCAATTTTGCCTGCTCAGCATCTTCTCAAATAATATTTTTAAAAAAGCAGGTACATTTCTTCGGGTTTCAGTGACAGCATTTTAAAAAGATATAAATTAACGCTCTCCTTACTATGCACTTGATGCCTTATTAACGTGATCTTTTTCAGGTTGGTACGTCCATCTTGGACTAAGAGTAAATTATGAAGAAAGGAAAACTGAAAGGTCGGAGTCGGGTCTGTGCCAGATGAATAAAGGCAAGAGCTGGATATTACAAGGCGGTTGTCGCTCCAAATTCTGACCACACTGGATAAAGCAGGACAATGACACTGAAGACATTGTCATCAGAGATCCGACCTGAAATATCATACATAGCCAAACAGATACCAATGAAGGGAACTATCAAGGCTACAGTCATGTGTTTTGTTTTACCATACGGTCTCTGCTTTCTGGGGCGTTTTGCTGAGGCCATTCTATACCAGAAAGTGACAGACACAGTTAATACATTTCCAGTGATGGGCTGATAGCACTGGATAGGGACTGGGGCGAGGTGTCTGGCCCCTGTGACGGTACAAAGTGTCCGCAGGAACAAAGTGTCTGCATGCGGAAACTTTATTCCCTGCGGACACTTTGTACCGTGAGCTGATATTCAAAGTGCCCGCAGAAAACCTGCAGACACTTTGTTCCGCGAGGTGACATATAACTTACAAAAGCGGAACAAAGTGTCCGCAGCCATTTCAGCCTGAATGTTAGTGGGTGAATGTGCACGTACACTCCCATGCGCGTGCATGCGTGCGTGCGTACGTGCGTGTGTGTGTGTGTGTGTGTGTGTGTGTGTGTGTGCGTGCGTGCGTGCGTGCATGTGTGCGTGCGTGCGTGCGTGTGTGCGACTGTGCGCGCGCGCGCACGTGAGCGTAATGTAAACTTTGTGCGCTGTTGCACAAAACAATAGTGAACAAATTTTAAACATTTCTTTTAAATTAAGATACACACACACACACACACACACACACACACACACACACACACACACACACACACACACACGTACACGCACACACACACGCACGCACGCGCATGGGAGTGTACGTGCACATTCACCCACTCACACTGAGGCTGAAATGGCTGCAGACACTTTGTTCCGCTTTTGTAAGTTTATATGTCACCTCGCGGAACAAAGTGTCCGCAGGTTTTCTGCGGACACTTTGAATGTTCACGGTACAAAGTGTCCGCAGGGAACAAAGTGTCCGCATGTGGACACTTTGTTCCTGCGGACACTTTGTACCGTCACAGCCCCCATCCGCGACCACCAGCACAAGCACCACCGCCACACGCACACCAGTCTTGAGTGGCTCGAGCTTCTCTAAATCATGCCATGCTGACATAGCACTGTATGGAAAGAATTCCGTCAGAATCTCAAAGCAGATTGGTAGTAAACCGGGTCCAGAAGGAAGGCACCTTTCCATCGGCCACCAGGGCTGTGGGGCTGTGAAGTATGATAGTGAGGTGCTGAATTCTGAGTCCAGTGACTGAGCAAATTCTCATAGGAACTTTGTAAATCAGAACTTCGAACGCCACGGGGAAATTGCTCGAACCAAAGAAAGACACGAGAGCAAAATGCACCCAACAGTGCCAGTGGGACCCAGAGAACTACTGAGAAACACCATGTAAAACCGGATACAGGAACTTCTACAGCAGTGGAGTGGATAAGCATAAGCATGGCACAGGCTTGCCAGTTCATACGGAGATTGTGAGCAGTATAGTGGGTTACAGCCTTATGGCTGGGCTGGTCGACTTATCACCACACGGTTGAAAGCAACCTTCTTCAACATCACCGTAACACAGGTTTATGGCCCAACATCAAGTTACAAAGATAATCAATAATCACAGGAGGTACCTGTCCTACCACCGAAGAAAGATATACTGAGAGTAATGCGAGACTGGAATGCCAAAGCTGCCCTTTCACTCCACTCTTAAGGCAGAGGTCATTTCTCAGATTCTTGGGACATTGAAAATTATTACTATTAAGATATTGCTTGCACACATAAGTATTACGTCAGGGCCTGCTGTCTTGCGCTCGATTTTTAGTGGCATCATTCCAGATTATAAATTCTTTCGGTCTGATCAGAAACACTATCTTCTGTATCCACATAATTTTATGCCATTGTTTGTAATATGTTTCTCTGTCTGTATGCATGAATGTATGCAGATATTAATTTGTTTTGTTTTTATTTATTTAGTTGGTAAGTTAGTAAAATAGTTCTCTATTTATTATTTGTTATTTATTTTACCTTAGTCTAGTGTTCATCTCTTAAAACCCATCTATAAGAGACACAAACCAAATATCAGAACCAGATCAGAAGCATGGTAAAACAAGAAACAGAACTTTGGACTGACACACGCCTTTTTCCATCATAGTCAGATTTACCAACAGTAGGCCAATCAAACATCAACAATAGCAGTCAGATTTACCAACAGTAGGCTAAATAAAACATCATCAATAGCAGCGACGGAAACATACCTGTGTTAAAGGAAATGGGCATGTTGTAAGAGATTGTGCGGTCATC
>JADBJO010007567.1:105000-110660 GCA_016801955.1 Conus betulinus | reverse complement strand
CGATGGGATTTTTTTTTTCGTGGGGGGGGGGGGGGGGGGGGGGTGTTAGGATTTGGGAATGTTTTCTCTCGTGTTGTAGTGCATGAACTCCCGTTGAAAGATTCGGATAATTTATCCAAGCATAGGCCATTGCCCCTCTTGAAGAGGTACACTTTTCAATTCTCGAACATTGCAACATTTCCTTAGTATCTATACAGACACGGTCATAAATGCATATGTATTTCAAGATCTTAAGATATAGCAGCAGATCGTATTTCAAACGCTTCTTATAAGAATACTGATAATTTTCTGACAATGGTTTCATTCTTAGATGCCAACAGTAAACTCAATCGAAACTGGCTTGGATACTTATAAAATTTCAAAGGTACGTACTGTTTTAGTAGGTGAGTTAATGTTGGACAGCATAGAAGAAAGTGAACTTCATCTTCCTTGGCAATTCTACACAATGGGCAAATCAAATCTTTTTTCTGTTATTTATCTATAACGATAATAGTGACATGCAGTTTCAGACATACCAAGTGTAAACCTTGTCAATACAAATTTTAAATGTCTGTGTAAATTCAACTTCAATAGATTTTGTCATCGTTTACAGAACAAAATGTTCTATACATTTGAAACTATTCACGGTTATTCACATGGAAATCCCATTCTTGCCACGTACTCAATATCAGTCTGTCTTTAAAATGATACCAATGATACCATGATATGTTTGATACCAAAATTGGCGTATTTCTTGGCTGTGGGTGATGTCATCAGTAGGAATCCTTAACAACAAGAGAAGTGATTGGTGCCAGGTTTTTCAGTGAGATCTACATTCAGGCTTTTCGCCCCTCGTTTTAAAAGCGTGCTGTGCACAAAACCACTTACAGGTATTATCCCAATGTTTGGGAGCTCGTTCCTAATTGTGGTGTGTGGCCCGAAGCGACCGACTGTGAGGGGGACAACTCAGCGGTTGTCAGCTGTCAGGATTGGCCGACTGTGGCTTCACATCTCTAATTTCTATGGACTCCTCATCATCTTTTCAAATGAGTTATAAGTAAGAGGTTGGATGACCATGATGGAACGTATGTGTGATGAACGTTGAAGTATGTAACCGGACAGTGAGCGATAGCAGGACAGGGGAAAGATAAATTTGATGGGGAAAGGGGAACAGAGAGGCAAAGAGAGAGAGAGAGAGGAGAGAGAGAGAGAGAGAGAGAGAGAGAGAGAGAGACAGTCAGACAGACAGACAGACAGACAGACAGACAGACAGAGAGAGAAACTTTTATTTGACAAAGGATTGAGATTTTAGGGTGAGATTTTATTTTTCTTGAGAGAGAGAGAGAGAGAGAGAGAGAGAGAGAGAGAGAGAGAGAGAAGAATGTGTGTGTGTGTGTGTGTGTTGTGTGCGTGCGTGCTTCCGCGCGCGCGTGCGTGTGTGTCTGTGTGAAACTTTCACGTTGCCATGTTCTCAGGACATAAGGTGCCTGATTAGCAAACTAAGCCAGACTATGGATATTGATATGAGCTTTCTATATATCATCTGCAATGACAACGCACAATAGCGAAGGCCGCAACAGGGCAATAACAGTTGTGTGTGTGTGTGTGTGTGTGTGTGTGTGTGTGTGTGTGTGTGTGTGTGTGTGTGTGTGTGTGCGTGTGTGTGTGTGTGTGTGTGTGTGTGTGTGTGTGGTGTTTGTTGTGTGTGTTTTGTTTTGTTAATACAAAATCAGAATAAGTAATTGCTGCTTTCTTTACGAAACATCAGTCTTCTCAACATAATATTTGAAACCCAGTAACTTAAATTGCTAATCATTCTGAAGAAATAAACATGCCACAATCACACAGAGAATTTCAAACATGATATATTATCTAAAATTGTTAATTATTCAGAACAAATGTGCACACCACAATGAAACACAGTAAACTATATTTATTTGATAAATAGACATGAATTTTCCTGTATATTGTGTGTGTGTGTGTGTGTGTGTGTGTGTGTGTGTGTGTGTGTGTGTGTGTGTGTGTGTGTGTCCTAAGCTAGAAAAACATTTGCTACAAAATGATTGTTGTTCTAGCAGAATTTAAAATATTCATTTTTTTTATATACCTTTCAAGTTCGTTGTCACCACGATTTTACACACACCCTACACACACACACACACACGCGCGCGCGCGCGCGCGCGCGCGCGCGCTCTTGCACGTGCGCGCATACACGCACGCACACTCATATACGTACGCGCGCACACACACACACACACACACACACACACACACACACACACACACTCCCCTTTCTTCTCCCCCCCCCCTTACCCCCCTTTACCCTTTACTCCCGTTTCCGTCTGGCGGCCATTTTTGATTGTGAGACGAACAGAAGAAGCGCAGCTAATAGCAGCTAAGTGGTTTCTTGTTCTTTGTCACTGTCCTAACCAAGAGATCGAAATGCATTGTGTCTAGTCCTGTACTCTGTTTGTCTGTGTCCTTGGCGGTGAATAACCCCCTCTCTTTTCAAATGTTGATGATATAGTGGTATTTAGAAAAGGTGGGTACTTAGCTGCTAGTGAATATTGGACTTAAAATGAAAACCTTCTGCCTGTTGTTAATGGTTTTTTTTTTTTTTTTTTTTTAGGCATCTGTTTTTCGACACGGTTGAGATTTACTGTTTCCTGTCAGAACCTTGCCTGCAAAGCAAAGCAGGTGTTGTTATGTATATTGCAAAAAAAAAAAAATAAGTTAGAATGCAATTTTCTTGCAGTATATTTAAAACTATTCGATGCACAAATACAACCAATTGTTCAGTATGGCGCTGAATTATGGGGGCTAAGTAATGCTGCATACCTGTGTGAAAAAGTACATCTCTTTGCTGTTAAAAAGCTTTTGTTTACATTATTCTGCCGTTAGGTGTATGCACTGCTGGTTTAAGTTGACAAGAATGGATGAGTCAAGATTACCGCGAAAAGCATGTATGTAGAACATTATTTGAGTTAGTCTGTCGTGATAAGGAAAACTGGGCGTCTGACATTTCAATGGGCATTTCGTGGAAAGTATACCGCGTTGAGATTCCACGAGTTTTCCCGTGAAAAGTATACTTTCCACGGGCCTTAGCGTGGAATGTGTACTTTCCACGGCTGCAATCGTGGAAAGTAAACGCTGTGGGCGAAGCACGACTGGTTTGACCTGGTTTCCTCAAAATCTGCATGGGAAGTAAGTACTTTTCACCATTAACACTGACAAGAATTTTATTATGAGAGCAGATGGATAAAAAAAATTTTATTATGAGAGCAGATGGATAAAAAAGTATTAAAAAATTTTTAAAAAAACTAGTTGCCACATAATGACATGTAATAAAATACAACGCAACCATGGGAAATTGACTGACGGGACAATTTCAGTGAGTTCTTGTGACACTACTTATTGCAACAGGTCAAGCTATTGTGGCATCGGCTGTTGCACAAATCTCCACCTTTTTTGCACTTGCAGCTGTTCGTTTTGCAACCCGTCTTGCAGCCGCACTGGATGAAGCCTTGTCCTGTCCCGACCGATTCTCCAGTCACTGCTGATCTGAGGGCAATTTCCTGTTCTGGGACTTGATCTTCTGTCAGCAGTTTCTGTTCACATTTTTGGATCTGATTGCCACAGCACAACTTTTGCAGACGTCCAGTTGACGTACCCACTTTGTACTTGCCATGGTTGACTTCTAGCACAACGCCTATGAGATGTCCTGGATCAGCACGACCTCTGTCAACTTTGGGGATGGGTATTCTGACGTTGTCTCCTACTGCCAACGGTGGCAGTTTGGCTTCACTTATGAGGCACATTTTTTCGCTTGTTTTTTCTTGGGCTTCGTGGGCTTCTTTTCTCTTATGCCGTATGGCAGAACGCAAAGAGCAACGAGAACATTTGTCAGCCTGGGAACAATGCGGATGTGCCAGCTTGGAACAAGTTCTGCATACACAGCTTCATTCATGTGTATCTCGCACACGTTGCAGATTGCATTAACGTTGGGCAGGTATCTGGACGTCTTGGTGAAGTGGGGACGAAACTTGACGAGCTGCAGCCTCTCCTTGTCGTGGCGCTGGTTCCACCTCCTGGGTAACGGGCATCTCAGTTGCTTCCTCCAGGCCATCCACGGGTTGTTCCGACGACTCTTCTCCCCGGTCCGATGCTGTCAAAATAGATTAAAGAAGTAAATAAATGTAGGTCACACTTTGCAAGTTTTTTTGAGGCTGTGACATTACGTCGTTTTGTGACACGGTCTGAGGGACCTTTTCCAGTCACAAGTCCACCTTCACACCTCTCCTTATTGCAGCGCATGACACTGGGCCATAATCATATACGACCAGTAGTTTAGGAGATATAGAGTTTTGAAGATTTAACACTTATAAACCCGCTACGCTACGCATGCGCATTCCGTCACAATTATTGTGTTGGCGATAAACTTTGATGTATTCGGTGTGAGGGGATGACGTAATACTACCTATATTCCAAATTTCGTTGATTTTCGTTCAGTAGTTCCCAAGTTATGGCAAATTTTAGGTTTTAAGCGTATACGCATGCGTAGACCGCACGTGACTATTCTTGAAAAAATTTAAAGGGTCGGGCATCATCACCATATATGTCCGAACAAACACACATGCGCGCGCGCGCGCACATACACACACAGACACACACAGATACACACACACACACACACACACACACACACACACACACACACACGCACGCACGCACACACACACACACACACACACACACACACACACACACACACACACACACACACACTCACGCACGCACGCACACACACACACACACACACACACACACACACACACACACACACACACACACACACACACTCACTCACTCACTCACTCACACACACACACACACACACACACACACACACACACACACACACACACACACACACACACACACGTCTAATATCGCAATTTGCAAAAAAAAAGGTGTTAACGGAAAGTGCAATTACTACTACTGCTACAACTACTACTACTACTACTACTACTACTACTACTACTACTACCCTATTGGCAGTGAAGGGATTAAAGGAAAATTAATTGTAGTTTTAGAGAAATAAATCATAAAACAAATTATTAACCTTTTTTTTTTTTTTTACATTTTTATGCTGTAAATTTACCACTGAAGGAGGAGTCAGTGCTATTTAATTGCACCACTGTAATCTTTAGTTAAATACACACTACTAGGGTTCGTGAAACACCACAATGTTAATGTCACAATAGTCTTACCTGCGTTCGTGTCGTCACTGGTTGTTCTGTTGAATCTCCCCGCCATGATCGTCTCTAAATCCTCTTCATCTGTGAGTAGTGACAGAACTTCAAGTGGGAGAGCTGAAGAGGTCAAACCAGTGGACGCAGGTTTTCCGAAGACTGCTTCACAGGGTGACATTCCCAGTCTCGAATGATGTGAACTGTTTTTCTGGAACTGTACGAACTTCAGACCTTGAGCCCACCTCGTGCAATTGTTGTCTCTCATCCACGACACCAATTGTTTGTGAACCTCGTCGTTTGATTTCTCCACAGAACCCTGAGACTGTGGATGTCTCGGGCGCCCATGGACAATCTTGAGGTTTGGCCAGAGGCTGGTAAGCTCCACGATGATCCTGTTGACGAATTCTCTGCCATTATCCGACTGCAGGA
>JADBJO010007567.1:92500-97500 GCA_016801955.1 Conus betulinus | reverse complement strand
AACGAATGAATGAATGAATCATGAATGAATGAATGAATGAATGAATGAATGAATGAATGAATGAATATATGGGAAACGAGCGGGCGAGCCGGCACTACAGATGGGTCATCTTCTTTGTCTGTTTTCAGGAGACCGCTTGCTGCCAGACTGCAGCCGACTGAAGGGGCCGGGTACCCCAGAGGGCGACAACTGCATACGGGTGAATGTTCCCAATGCGACTCCGTCAATAACAGTAAGATGTTGTGGTGCTTGTTTTATCGTTGGAGGTGACCCTTTTTTTTTTTTGCTGAGTGGGCTTCAATTGTGTGAAGTGCATGTGGGGGTACAGAGAGAGAGAGAGAGAGAGAGAGAGAGAGAGAGAGAGAGAGAGAGAGAGAGTGTGTGTGTGTGTGTGTGTGTGTGTGTGTGTGTGTGTGTGTGTGTGTGACGTGTGTGTGTGACGTGAATGTGCGGATGTAGTCGCGCTTAATTAGAATCCGTTGGGCGTACATAAATTGCTTTTACAGAACCGTTTTGGTTTTTTTTATCACTAGTTCCTGACATACCTCTGTATCACTGTGAATTTTTTTTGTCTGATCTGTCTGTCTTCTGTGTCTGTCTGTCTGTCTGTCTGTCTGTCTCTCTCTCTCTCTCTCTCTCTCTCTCTCTCTCTCTCTCTCTCTCTCTCTCTCTCTCTCCCCCCTTTTTTCTACCAGATACCCCCACATCCTTTTCCTTCATTCTTCTTTTTTGCTTTGCTTTTGTGTGTGTGTTAGTGTTTATGTAATATCACAGTTTTGCGATCACATAACATTAATCCATTTCCTCCAAGAGGCTAGCATTTATTTATATCTTTTCAACAAAGTTCAGTGGAGAATTGAGGGAGGAGGGATGGGGTGGGGAGGGAGGAGGGAGTTGAAAAAGGAGGAAGGGTTGATGGGGGTGGGGTGGGGGTAGGGAAGCGCGGGGGGGGGGGGGGGGGGGGGGGGGTTGTCTGTGGCGTTTTGCATACATTTTATGGTAATTGAACTGCCCTCACTAACCCTTAGCAATGCAAAAAAGAGAAGTGCAAGCCCCCATGAGAGTGTAAAACGTGCCTCCTTTGCCCCCTCCCCCACCACTCCCTCCTCCCCCCCCCCTCCTTCTCTCCCCCCTACATCCTAAATCCCCAAGCGGCTATAAAAATCCAATAAAAAAAACCTCCACACACAAACCACCCTGCCTCCTCCCTTTTTATTTCAAACACTCTGATAAAAACAGGAGTGGAGAGAGAGACGACTTGGTGGGGGGGGGGGGGGGGGGGGGGGGGGGGGGGGGGGGGGGGGGTGGGGGGGGGGGGGGGAGGGGGGAATATGGCCGCCGCCGCCATCTCGCCTCCCTTTAAAAACAATTTTGTGAGGCCAGGGGAGAGCACTGCCAATGCTGCTATCACACGGCTCCGAGGGAGGGAGGTGGTCACACGCCACAATGAGGAATTTTTCCACTAGATCACTATAAAATCCATATAAGCGTGTGCTATCCATATAAGGCTCCGAGGGATTTTTTTCACTAAATCACTGTAAAAATCCACAATTGTGAGGATTTTTTTCACTAAATCACTGTAAAATCCATATAAGCGTTGTGGAGATGTTTTTTCGCTAAATCACTGTAAAATCCATATAAGCGCTGTGAGGATTTTTACCTCTAAATCACTATGAAATCCATGTAAGCGTTGTGAGGATTTTTTTTTTCACTAAATCACTATATAAATCCATATAAGCGTTGTGAGGATTTTTTTCACTAAATCACTGTAAAATCCATATAAAGTTGTGAGAGTTTTGCATAAATTTGAGCGCAAAATTGATATTTAACAGATAATAGATCAAATGAACCCCCCCCCCCACACCACACCACACACCACCACCACCACCACACCACCACACCACCAAATCTTTGATTGTTTTCAGGGATTTCTCCCGATGAAATCGTTTACAACCGAGAAGTAAATGAGCTGCCCTTTACTTGATGTCACATGTCAGGCCTTCGCCCTCACCTGCGACCCTCTCTTTGCGCCAGTGGTGGTTCCCCCCACCCCCCCCCCCCGCCCCCCCCACGCCCACCCCCAATAGTTCCATTCCTTTCATTTTGATCTGTCTGCTTGGAACCATGTGGCTTGTACCTTGATGGGCACGGAAGAAGAGAAGACCAACTTTCAGAAACTATATAACAAGTCTCAAAGCAGTCCAGGTGTGCCTGTCTATAAAATACTCGACTTCTTAGGGCAAAGCCGTGGCGCATGACATTTCATTTGTGGTGTGCGGCCGGAAAGGGCAG
This sequence comes from Conus betulinus, assembly GCA_016801955.1. NCBI lineage: Eukaryota > Metazoa > Mollusca > Gastropoda > Neogastropoda > Conidae > Conus > Conus betulinus. Next base: position 95,208 of record JADBJO010007567.1, on the reverse strand, counting down.
GGCCGCCATCTTGACGCGTGTTTACCGGAAAGATTCCCTGCCTGACATCCGTGGGTCCGCGGGCATAAATACTGCCACTGTGGAGTTGACGTTTGGGGTGGGGTGGGGGGGGGGGGGGGTGAAGGTGTGTCCCTGCAGATCGCGCTGGTGATTTCCATCGTTGGAGCATCTCCTGGCTGTCTTGATGGTACACACCCCTTCCCTCTCCCCTCCCCCCCCCCCACCCCCCACCCCCACGTGCTCCCACCACATTCACCTCCAACCTGCCCATCTCCATACCCCCTTTCTCCTCCTTCTCTTGAGAAATTTCCTTCTTCTAATCTTTTACCTTGGTTTTCTAGAGGCGATTTTCATTGGAGTCCGAAAAAAAGTGCTGTTGGGGTGGGGGGGGGGGGGGGGAGGGGGGGGAGCGGAGGGGGGCGGGGAGAGAGGGGGTTGGGGGATGGGGAGGAGTGATGGTAGGTGGGCGAGAGAAAGATGTTTGGTTTGGGGAAAACTTATTCTTAGCTGATTTACCCAAACTTTAGAATTGTTGAAACAAAAACGAGTGCAGGTATGTTGATGCACAGACAGGAGTAATACAGAAGCAACCTTTAACAAGAAGACGTTCACGATCTCTTTAAACAGACTTGTCAAGTTGGAAGTTTTGCGAACAAATGACATTTCCAAGGTTTTTTTTTTGTTTTGTTTTGTTTTGTTTGTTTGTTTTCTGATTGGCTTGTTTTGTTCCACCCACTTCACTGTTTGTGCGGTTGTAATGTTCGTTGATGGTAACATCTTAAAATTTGTGTAAAAAACACGCTTAATGCAAGAATGGCGAAGATTATGATTAACACAATTACGCAATTATGCCAAGATAGAGCATAGCACAAACGATAGAATATTTGACCTTCAATCCGTACGAATCGGACGGGTGATGTGGTCATGTGTGCATATAGAAAACCTTAAACGTTACCAAATCCATACAGAGCATTTTCAGCAAAAAAACGAAAAAAAAAAAACTGTGATGTGCGGTCGCGCTCGCAGTGTGTGTGCAATATGAAAACCTTAAGACGTTACCAAATCCATTACAGAGCATTTTCAGCCCCCAAAAAAACTAAGAATGTGCGCGCGCTCGCGCTTCAATGCCGCTTGTGTGTGTGTGTGTGTGTGTGTGTGTGTGTGTGTGTGTGTGTGTGTGTGTGTGTGTGTGTGTGTGTGTGTGCGAAAACTAAGAACGTGTGTAAGATGGTAATTGAATATGTGTGTGCCTGTGTGTGTGTGTGCCGAGTGTGTGTGTGTGTGCGTGCGTGTGTGTGTGTGTGTGTGTGTGTGTGTGTGTGTGTGTGTGTGTGTGTGTGTGCGCGCGTGTGTGTGTGTGTGCGTGCGTGTGTGTGTGTGTGTGTGTGTGTGTGTGTGTGTGTGTGTGTGCGCGCGCGCGCGCGCGATGTATGTGTGCGTGTGTCTGACAGAGCACAAATGCTACAACGGCACGGGCACCCACTACATGGGTCGTGTCAGCCGCACCAAGTCAGACCTGACGTGCCAGCACTGGAACTCGGACACGGACCTCCTCACGCCCACTCCTTCAAATCCTCCAAGTTTCCGGAGCTCGGTGAGTCTGGGATGCTGGCCGGGCAGGGTCGCCTTCGGTGGGTGACCTGGTGGCCATTTGACACCGAGAGTTCCGCGCTGGCTGTGACTCTTTCTCTGAGAGACAGAGCTTTTTGCTTGTGTCTGTAAAGGGCAGTGTTACTGATGATAATACAGAGAAGAATGCGGTGATTCTTTTCCTGATTAGGAAGATCGTTTCTTGTCACCTTATGTTCATATGTCCGTGTCAAACACAAGGATCTTTAAACTGATTAGGAAGAGCGAATATATAACCGTTATGTCCAGCGACGCATATAGTCACGTTCGTGCAGCTGTGCTGTTCATTGGCTCATAATGCCTTTTTCACAAAATATCTCGACAATCAAGAACACGTGAAATGAGAACACACAGCGCGAAAAAAAAAAAAAAAGAAAGAAAGATATGTGATAGCGCGCACATTTATGTCAACACAGATGATCAGAGCCTGAACTCCGTTTTTAACTGTGCATGATCAAATGAGGCGTCTAAGATTTCTACATGTCACATTTCGAAACGTGTCTTGTCCGATCGTTTTTATAGCTTCAATGATAATTATGGAACTATGTCGTTAAAAAAGCATCTTTTCCACCAAAGATTTTTTTGTTTTTGTTTGTTGGAACCTTTAATTGTGTAAACTTCACTTTTCACCAAAGATTTTGTTTCTTGAACATTTAACTGTGTTTCTGGAACCTTTAACTGTATAAACTTCACTTTGCACCAAAGACTTTGTTTCTGGGACTTTTAAACTGTATAAACTTTACTTTGCACTAAAAACTTTGTTTCTGAGACCGTTTCCTCCTTTAACTGTATTAACTTCCTCATCTTCAACCCCCCCCCCCCCCCCCCCCCCCCCCCCCCCCCCCCCCCCCTTTACTTCAGTTCTTTGCCAAGTCGTTACTACTGTGATGACAGAGGGGTTGTTGGCCTGCGCTTGTTTTCCCCCACTATTAGATTCTTCGTCTTTGTATTTGTCTGACTTTATTCAAGTTTAAAAGGGCTGTGCCAGTCTTGAATAAAAGTTACTCTCTGAGTTAGGTTTTCTTATGGGAGCAAGAGTTACCATACTTGTTATCGTTAACTGTTCCCTGCCACATTTC
>JADBJO010007567.1:55000-90000 GCA_016801955.1 Conus betulinus | reverse complement strand
CCATATTGGTGAGTATTTACGACTGCGGTAAACAATGATAGGGTCGGAAATGGGCACTTAGTGGATTCCATATTTCTTGTCACTGTGGTTTACGCTTCGGAGAGGGGGATCGGAAAACACTCTCCCACGGAAGAATCCGCCGGAGGGCAGAGACGCTGTTCTTTCCTTCTGCGCTTCTCTCTTGTCTCTGTTTGTCTGTCACTCTCTCTCTCTCTCTCTCTCTCTCTCTCTCATCTCTGCCCACCGCCATCTTCTCTCGTCTTTCTTGCCCCCTCCATCCCTCGTTTTTCCCCTCCTCTGTCCTGTCTGTCTGTCTGTCTCTGTTTCCTTCTGTCTTCTCAATATCTTCTCCTCCCTCTGCATTCTCTATTCCTCACCCCAACCTGTCTTCTTTAGCGGCTCCCCACCCCCATCCCCACCCCTACTCCCTCTGTTCCTCTGTCTCCTCCTCCGTATCTGTGTTGACTCTGTCTCCCTCCCTCTCTCTCTCTCTCTCTCTCTCTCTCTCTCTCTCTCTCTCTCTCTCTCTCTCATCCTAAACCACGTTAGCCGTAGGCATTAGCTGTAATAGTCGACAGTTCCAGCGGTGGGAAATTCTTCTTTCTTCTGGAGGAAATCCTCCTTTGGGTAGTTTATTGTTCTGTCACCGGGAACTTGTCCAATGTGTGATGGGATGGACACCGAAATAAATGCAAATCGGCGGGATCTCTTTAAAGCTGACGGTTTTCCCCTATTTCCCTTACAGCTGAACTGTCATCTGCGGGTAGTTCGGGAAGATGAAAAAAAAATTGTTTTCGTTTTTTTTTTTTTTTTTTTTTCCGTTGTTGTTGTCTGAGAGATATGGGAGAACAAAAAAAAAAAGTGTTAAACAATATACAAATGAAAGAAGAAAAAAGAAAAATTGAGAAAGAAAGAGAACAGGGAAGAAAGAGAGAGCAAAGGAGAACGGAAAGAAACAAAAGCAAGAATACAGAAGAAGACAAAAAAAAAAAAAAAAAGCAAGAGAAAGACAGTATGTGAGAAAGAGCGTGAGAACGACAGCGAGAAAGATAAAGGAAAGACGAGAAAGATGCCAGAAAATGAGAAGCGATAAAAGCAAGAATGCGCGTCAGAAAGGAGAGAAGAAGGAGACATGCCACGAGGAATGTGGAAAGAAATGAAGCGAGAAATGGATGAACAAAGCAAATGAGAAGTAATGAAAGAAAGAAAGAAAGAAAGAAAACGAGAAAGAATAAAAGAGGGATGCAAAGAAAACGAGGAATAATGAAAGAAAGTAAGAAATAGGGGGAAGTTTGAAAAACGGAAAGGCTTTAAATGCATCTCGCTTTCGTTTACATGAATTTGTAGGCTTTTTTTTTTTGTAGATCAAGGTGACAGACTGACATTGAAAGAAAAAGAGAGAAAAGATTGAATGAATATAAGCATACATTTTCAAAAACTTTTTTTTTTTTTACTATGAATCTAACCGAAGTTTGTAAATCAAACTTGAAAAAATATTCTTCAGGGTTATAACTATAAATTTGTCTGGCGGATGTTTTTGAACATACAGTTTTCCCCTGCAACGAATCGTATTACTTGCTTTGAAATTATTTAACTGGAAAAGATGGTTGTGGCGGACGCACTGGAGAGGGGTGGGGGTGGGGGTGGGGCTTTAGAATGCAAAAATGGGGGATGGGGGTATAACAAAAGCGTGGCTCCCATTTCTCCCCCTGGTTTCAAATGATTTCAATGATCATTAATGAATGATGAACTGAGAGAGAGAGAGAGAGAGAGAGAGAGAGAGAGAGAGAGAGAGAGAGAGTTCATGCGCAGAAAGAGACAGGGAGATGGCGACTAGAGAGGCAAGGGTGGGAGAGACACGTGGTGTGATCATCGACTTTAAACGTGTTGTATATCTGTGGGTGTGGTGAGTGGATGATGAGAAGCCTTTTGACGAAACACAGAAAAGAGGTGTGTGGTGGTTTCTGGATGCTCTTGTTTCAACTGGTGGTAGAGCTTTAACGCTTTCCAGCCCATCAGCCTTGCAGTCCCGGCGTTTTTCCAATCGCAACGTATTAAACAATGTCTAAAAGTATATTTGTTGATTGATAGTGTGTGTGTGTGTGTGTGTGTGTGTGTGTGTGTGTGTGCGCGCGCGCGCGTGTGTGTGTGTGCCCGCGCGCGCGTGTGTGTGCCTTTGGTGTTTGCGCGCGTGTGTGTGGTTGTGTGCGTGCGTGCGTGTATGTGTGTGTGTGTGTATGCGCGCGCACGCTCGCGTCTGTGTATACATGTGTGTGTGTGTGTGTGTGTGTGTGTGTGTGTGTGTGTGTGTGTGTGTGTGTTATAGGGGGCATGGGTGGGCGTGAGAATAAAAGACCAAGAAACCATGTAAAACAAAAGTTTGGTTAGAAACAGGCAGACCCTCAGAAGAGAGACAACTAAGGGTGAGGAAAGGAGAAGTGTGTGTGTGTGTGTGTGTGTGTGTGTGTGTGTGTGTGTGTGTTTGTACGTGTGTGTGTGTGTGTGTGTGTGTGTGTGTGTGTGTGTGTGTGTGTGTGTGTGTGTGTGAGGCAGGGGGAGAAGGTTAGGTGGGTGTAGACCAGGACAAAAAGAGGAGGACAGGACAAAAAAGGGATGGGGAATGGGGAAGGCTTTGTGTCGACTGTTCCAGCAGACCAAACAAGCAGTTATATGTCTTACTTTCCTCCGTGGCAGATCGTTGACCGTCTGCTCAGCTGGGAGAACGCAGACATAGACTTTAAAAGGTATATGAGTGGTTTTGGCCTTATCTGATGGGATGTCTACCGTATGGTAGAGAATCTCTCTCTCTCTCTCTCTCTCTCTCTCTCTCTCTCTTTCCATCCCTATCTCTTCCTCCGGCTTCCCCAAATGGCCTCTCTGCATCTGATACGGACCCAATATTCACGCCGGAAAACGCGTCCGTATTTGTGGACGTGTCTTGGAAAGCAGGGGAGATGATCTCGGGAGGACATACGGCCCTTTATATTTGTGTATGTGACGGGGCTGATATCGCCAGCCTTGGAGAGGAGGGAGAAGTGGGAGGGCGAGGGTAGGGTTAATACCAGGGGAGGGGGCGAGGTTATAAAGAAGAGGGGAAGTTGGGGAGGGGGACATAAATGGCCTTGTACGTCTGGCTTCGAAGGGCTGGGAGGATGGAGGGGGAAAAAAGTAACCAGTAGGACACTCGGTCCTCTTTCGAGGTTGAACGGATGTTGGATCCGCCCTTGACCCGGATCGGAGCGGAGCGACTGATCCTCAAACAGAATGAAATGCGTTTGTCCGCGGGTCACGTTTTTCTCTTGCCATCAAGTTTCCTGAAGACTGGTTGAATGGTTTATGCCTTGTCTCTGTGACTTTACTACCATCACAGGAAAACTTATGACACAATTCAGTAATCATGATAATGATAATAATTGTAGTGATAATAATCGAAAGGGTACTATGGGGATCGCAGATCTCCAAAGTCACACAGTCCATGGATCCGCCCTGTGAGTCAGGTCAGGAGGGGGAAAAAAAAAGCATTTGTTTCCGCCGTGGGAAGCAATTCTTGGTACGGAATGAAAGCGATATCTCATTTGCATTTTAAGGTGTAGAAAAATGAATGTCAAACGTTTTTTTCGTTAGGATGTTTTAATATTCCACGAAAATATCTTACTTCATAAACGTTATCCGTTCGCAAAAGCTTTTTCAAAGTATTCATGGTAGGTGGGAAAGTTTGTGATGTTCCTGCTTAAGGGATACACACCATCATCCGCTTGATCCGAATCAGCACCATGTAGCTGTACACAGCGCTTCATCTTCACCATGGACCTGTATACAAGGCTTCGTCTTCACCATGGACCTGTACACAAGGCTTCGTCTTCACCATGGACCTGTACACAGCGCTTCGTCTTCACCATGGACCTGTACACAGCGCTTCGTCTTCACCATGGACCTGTACACAGCGCTTCGTCATCACCATGGACCTGTACACAGGGCTTCGTCGTCTTCACCATGTACCTGTACACAAGGCTTCGACTTCATATACACCTGAGATGTGGGCATCCCCAGCGCATGGCACCACGATGGCAGATAGTGCAGCTAGCTTCCTCTCAAGCAGTGACGACGCGTCTAGCCTGTGTCGCCCGGGAGGGGGGAGGGGGGGGGGGCGATGGGGGGGGGGGGGGGGGGGGGTTACTACTATTGAGGCTGTGGGAAAGTTCGGCGACGAGGCGCTGCCACTCTACGACTTTCACCTGCACGACCAGCAGGGCCCTCCCAATAATGGGAATTGGCGCAGAGTTGACATAGGTCTTTGCAGCGGTTACGCGAAGGCTGTCGTGCCTGCCTCCCCAATGTCGGCCTCATGTGGCACGGGGCCGTCGCCACTCGGCATGAAGACGGCCGCCCGGTAGTCCCTGAAGTCAGCCTTGCGAGGAGGGCAACAGTGCAGGACTCGATCAAACCTCAGACATCGGTCTGGGACGACTGACACTAGCTGAAGAAGACACCGAACCCAGGACGAAAGAACAACTAGACACAGGCTTCTGCCTGAGGTGACCGACTTCCCTGGATACCTCCTTCCGCTAGATGCAGATCTCACCAAGCCCGCCAGCTGCCAAGTCCACTACACTACACTACTGCAGCTTGCCGCATCGGCGCTCATATTGTTCCTGAAAGACATGCTGTGAGGACGTAAAACTCAACCTTTGTCCGCATTCCATCTCCACTACGCCTGATTAAAAAAAAAATGTTCCGTAGTTTTTTGCATGATCTTGTTCATGAATAAAAGGACGGACGGACGGGGGGGGGGGGGGGGGGGGGGGGGGGGGGACAAGAACTTTCGTCAATGCAAAAAATAGATTGAAACGCCGGGGAAAGTGATATGCAATAAAAATCACGATCGGGTGATTCTAATTGTTTTTACACGTGCGCGCATATACGCTTGAAGACACGCACGTTTAGTTCTTCCTTTGCATACTAAATCTGTCGGACATTCAATGCGTTCTCCCCGGGCGTACTTGCACGCACATGCGTGTTTCCCGTTGCACCCTATCATTCACACGCGTAAGCTTATCTGGAAGAAGAGACTGCGAAACGTGTACCGTGTGTGGTGGCGCCATAGCTTGTGTGGAAAACGGAGGGGGGAGGAGGGAGGGGGGGGGGGGGGGGGATCCGGGGGTGAGGAAGAGGGAAAAAAAGAAGAAATAAAGAGAACCAAGAAGCGAGAGAGTGAAGACAGGGAGGGGGGAAGGGGGAGTTAATACGATCTCATTGCTTTTTTTTAATTTCATTTTCTTTCTTTCCTTTTTTAAAACCCCTGTCATTGAGGAAGTTAATATGTTCCCATTGCTTTTTTGCTTTTTCTTATACTTGGATCTGTCATCACATCCCTCTGTTCGGCTTGCGGTTTAATGAAGACATCCTTTTTCAGGTAGCATATTCTGACAAATACCTATCCTTGTGCAGTTGCATCGGGTGGATAGGGATGGTGAGGGTGGAGCGGAGGCTTGGGAGGGTAGCACTGCCCCACCCCCATAAAAACAAGGGGGGGGGGGGGGGGGGGACGTTACCCCTCCACCCCCAATGAAAACATTTGGGATGGCACCAGACTACCTTCTCTCCCCCGCCCGTAATATTGGACTCGCCAAAATATGGTGTATGGGTATGGTGCATGCACTCTCCTAGCCCCATTTTTACAGTCATGTTGAAGACGAGAAAACACCGCCTCTAAAAGTTAAGAAAATAAGAGTCCCTACTCTACTCTCTCTCTTTCTCTATCACAAGAAATTTGGACATTGTCTCAGTCTCTCTCCTTCACTCACTCACTCACACACACACACACACATACACACACACGCACGCACGCATGCACGCACGCGCCTACACACACACACACACACACACACACGCACGCATGCATGCATGCGCCTACACACACACACACACACTCACACACACACACACACACACCGCAACTGTATTAAACCCAATTCTGGAAAAAATCTAATGGCCTCATCAAGACCCGACCCCGACCTTGCCTCCATACCTAGAGAAGTACAAAGCTTAATGCATAGAATGCGGTTGAATTCACTTCGGACAAAATCAGCAAAAAAATGTTAAATGTATGTGTGGAGAAAGAGTTGGAGTTGAACATCTATTAATTTACTGTCCAAGAGCAAAGGAAATTATTAGCAAAACTGGTGACGATACTCCATCTGATGGATCCGGTTCCCTGTTTCTATCTAGATTATTAAATGACTGGTTTCTATCTTTTACACAATTTGCAAAAGTTTGTCACGTAGTTCAGTTGGTATTTACCGAACGAAACCAGTACCCTGCAAAAGTTTGTCACGTAGTTCAGTTGGTATTTATCTTTAAATTTGTTTAACATTTTTTTTGAGTGGTTAACCGTTCGTTCTTCTACACATTAATCGACCTGCATCGTACTACCTATCCAAATATGATTGACAGTGCTCAAGAACTGACAAAGTGGTCCATTGGACGCGTTCCCTATAGTTTTACATATTGTGTAATTGGATTTTTTTTTTTTCACTTCAAATGTTTTCTGAGGTGCGGGGGGGGGGGGGGGGGGGGGTTGGGGGGGGGGGGGGGGGGGGTGGTGTTTGCTTTATTTGTTCTTGTAATTGAATCATACAGGCATGCACATGTTCACACACACACACACACACACACACACACACACACACACGCGCGCGCGCGCGCGCGCACGCACGCACGCACACACACACACACACACACACACACACACACACACACACACATACACACACACGCATGCTTGCGCGCACACTCACACACACTCACATCGTCTGATATCACTTTTAGTGGGAAGACGTTAAACTGAAGAACAACAATAACAACACACACACACACACACCGCTTTTCATGAACGTTTGGAAGATGATGTACTGGAATACAGAAACCGAACGAAACCAGTACCCGGGAAATTGCAGACCTCCGCCTAGGTCCAACTGATCCCGATGTGCCCTTTGATCCGAATCCTCGTACTGGACCCGCACCAAAACGGGCCGAGGTCGTGCTTGGGCCTCACGCCGTCTTTTTTCTCCAGAGTCGTTAAGACATGTGGAAGAGAGTTTTCGCGTACTCTCGCTGACGGAACCTGGTTCCACTGGATATGTAACAATACGCGTTCGTCCATGTGCAAGTGGCGTAGGAAGATGTTCAGACCGGGTGGGGTGGATCAGAGAGCAGGAGAGGGGTGGTGGTGGTGGTGGTGGTGGTGATGGTGGTGGTAAGGGTTCCAGCAGAAAGCTATTTCTCATAACGAAGGCAGTACAAGACGAGATTAATTCCGAAGAGCTATGTAAGCCTACATTCTTGGATGGCTCAGTGTTGGTGGAGAAGGGGGTGGGGGGGGGGTGGGTAGGTAGGTGTCCGAACTGTGCCACCGACTCTGTGGCGTCCAGGGGCGACGTCACGTCAAGGGGGTCTGCAGGCTTTGCCCCCACCCCGACGCTGAAGGTAGTGCGATTGATTTTTTTTTTTTTTATCGGTGTGTTAGAGGTCTCTCACGGCGGATAACCTTTTTTTTTTTTGAGAACTGAATATGCACGGGTAAATCTGTCTCTGTTTTTAAACAAAAAGGAAAGAAGATGGGGTGGGAAGGGAGGGAGGGGGTACTCGGCAGCCTGGACCACCCAATTCGCACTTCTCCTCCCTTACATCCAACTTCCACAACCCGATGCCGTACCCCCATTATCCTCCTCCCCTTGTAATGCTTCTAAGCTTAAAACGTTGTGGTTGAACTTTTTTTTAAGCTTTTTTTTTTTCGCGACTTTCAAACGAAAACTGGATTACCGTGCGTTGTTCAAACAACTATGTATGGAATTTGTGTGGGGCGAGATGACAGCCCTGATATGCTCCTCGTTGATGTGCTGGTTATAAACGGCATGAACGGAGCTGATCGAATCTTGTGTCTCTTGTGTGTGAAATCCAGCTTCTATTTTTTTTTTTTATTAACCGTTCAAGTGTATTAGTACTGTCATATATGCTTTTGGTGTGTATGAGAGCGTGCGCGCGCGTGTGTGCTTGCGTGTGTGTGTAGAGAGAGAGAGAGAGAGAGAGGGAGGGAGAGAGAGAGAGAGAGAGAACATTACATCTCTCTCTCTCTCTCTGTATCTGTCTCTCTCTCTACTGTACAGCTTTTGCGGTAAAAAGTATACCAGGCTCTCTCTCTCTTCCTCTCTTAACGAGTTATCCCTGTCTTCGTGTACCCCTTTAATGTTTTAATATAGGTGTCGGGACTACTCCCATTCGCCATGATACTGTAAAATTCCCTCGCTACTGGTGCTCCACTTGACGTAGCATTTTTTACCTGTGTGACCAGACAGACCCTAAACCCGAACCCCCTCCCTTCACCACCATTACCAACACCCGCCATCCCTTTCACCTCCCCACCGACTGGGAATGTCAGGGGAGAGCACCGCAGTCGCGTTTATTCCCCCCAGGCTTATCGGTCTTTGACAAGGATTGTTGAAATGGAAGGCTTTTGCATTTTTTTTCCCCCGGGCTGGCGATATAAACAGTGTACCCCACCTGTCCCTCCTCATTTCATGGCTATCGGCTTATCCCTCCTCACCCCACAGGTATGGCAAGAGAGGGGGGGGGGGGAGGAGTGGGGGGGGGGGGGGGAGGGAGATCAGATGGAGTGGGGGCGGGGGGGGGGGGGGGGGGGGTTGGCCGGGAATAGAGGGAGTGATGGGCCGTGTTTGTGGTTCGGGGGGCATAGGAATTGGTAATGAAAATAGCGCTGGCAAAGTCAGCTTCCGTTCATTGTTGTCAGATCACGTCATGCTGTTTATAGTTCAGCCGACCGCCGTGTCCACATCAGAGCTTCAACAACAACGACAAAGAGAGAGAGAAAGAAACCAAATGGGAGCTATGTACAAATGAACAAACCAATCCTAAAAATTTCGAAACCAACTCAAGTCCTGAAAAATAGAAGAAACAAACGAAAAACGGGTCTGAAATGCATGTCACCAGCCACGCTTAGTCCGGTCAAATTTTTTCATGAGATGTGATCCTCGAGGAAGAAAAATGAACGAGAATCCCGTCTAGTGGCCCAGTTCGGAACAGGATCTCTATGGAATCCCCAGTGGAAGGGTTTGTGCCCGTTTCCGTATACCATTCCACGGGTCTAGAAGGATGTTAAATGCCGAGTAACCTTTTTTTTTCTCCCCCTCGAGGTATGCACCATGGAGCTTTCTTGATCCTTCAAGGATGAAAAACAATAATTGCACGAAATGGATTTGAGCAGTATGAAGTATACACAGCCTGATTGCTTTTTGCAGACACTTCTTGAATAAAATTTAGTTTGTGTTTGTTCATTTCTCCAGTTGTTGCTGTGTATATGTGTCATGTACAGTGCATATGGGCAAGTTAAGTTTATGGACGTGATTTGGTCATGAGGGCAAGAGTTACGTTACATGTTCGTCATTTAGTATCCCAGAAAAGTTGAGGGGGGGGGGGGGGGGGGGGGGGGGGGGGGGGGGGGGGGGGGCGCTTGTCTAACTTTGCGCTAGTACCACCAAAACAACAAAGACTCTAAAAAGGGGCAGCAAAGAAGGTGGACACAATGTTGTCGCTTAAGATATTCCATGCTTGACGATCTTATGAGTGGAAGTGTCGTTGTTGTTACTTTTGCGGGTTTTTTGTTTTCTTTTGATTTAGCATTGCGGTTTTATCAGTGTTTACGCTGAAGCAGCACAGGTTGTTCCTCGAGTATGCCTGTGCTACGTTGGTCCCACCTCTTGAGAGTTTCTTCATCCTCTTGTTCTTCATTGGTTCAGGTGGGCATCTGCCTCGGTGGCTGGGAAATGTCCATCACTGATTTTATTGGCGAATATGAGACCGAGTTGTTTGTGTCTGTACGAAAGTGTACGAAGGTCAAGGTCCTTTAACACAGCTGTGACACATCCAAGGTCGCGGGGACTGAGAAAAGCTGGAAGCATACAGAAGGTCGATAATTAACCGGATTGTTTCCCATTCTTTTCTTCTCCCAGTGACGGAGCGCGCGGAGAGCAACAAGCTGATGTTCATCCTGGTGCCCAGCATCACCATCCCCCTGGCTCTGGCCATCCTGCTGGCCATCGTCTGCTTCTGCCAGAGGAACCGGGGCCGGCCGTGGCCCGGGGAGCCAGCGCCAACGGCAAGACGGGCGGGCAGCCCGTGGAGATGAGCCCCCTCAATCCCAAGCCCGTCTGCAGGGCCAAGGAGTTCCCCGCCCACAACGTCCGCTACCTGCAGGAGCTTGGAGAAGGCGCCTTCGGCAAGGTGAGGACGGGAGGAGGGTGGCTGGGTGGCAAGTGCTGGGTGGTTGGTTGGGTGGTGGTAAGGTAAATAAGTGGCTGAGCCAGTGAAGTGAACGGAGGAGGGGAGTTTGGGGGAATGTTCTTTTTTTCTTTCGGACTTTTTGTCCCTTTTCCTCTCTTTTCCTTTCGCAGTTGCACGCAGGTCATGGAATACTTTTCGCTTCCCTTCCCGCTTCATCCCCTAATTTTTCAACATGTCTCTCTTCATTGTTTTTTTTTTTCTTCTGTTTTTCGTCCTTAGTTTTCTCTTTTTATCCTTTGTTTTTTCCCCCCGCCTTTTTTCTGATCAGTTACACATCACCACATTTTAACATAGAACGTTAGACAATTTCAATTCTCGGTCTCTCTCTTATTTCCTTTTTGTCTAATGTCTGTGTTGGTTTCGTGCCTGTTAGCGCTTTCCGATGTCCAGGGCCTTGTTAGAGCTGTTGGTCGTTCAAGGTTACATTTGTCTGCTTTTTTTTCGATGACCTGGCAACTATGGATGTGTTCATTGTGTTTGGATCACAACCAGTCCATCACCTAGAACGCTTCCTTGACTCATCCTGTTCGTGTTTACCACTCGCATTCTCCGACACTCGAACGTTCTTCCACCTGTCTCTCCCAGGTGTACAAAGGGGAGCTGCTGGGCCTGTACGGGGACAACAGCGTCACCAAGGTGGCCATCAAGACCCTGAAGGAGAACGCGGCGCCCAAGATCCAGAGCGACTTCCGGCGCGAGGTGGACCTGATGTCGGAGATGCGGCATCCCAACATCGTGTGCCTGCTGGGTGTGTGCGTGCGCCAGGAGCCGCTGTGCATGCTGTTCGAGTACATGGTGCAGGGCGACCTGCACGAGTACCTCATCATGCACTCCCCGCACTCCGACATCTCCGTGGTGGACAAGACCCGCGCCGGCGGCGCCGGAAAGGTGCTGGAGTACCCCGAAATGCTGGTCATCTCCACCCAGGTGAGGAGGCTCCGAGTACCTGTGTTTTAGTACGGGTGGATTACGATTTGTGTGTGTGTGTGTGTGTGTGTGTGTGTGTGTGAGAGAGAGAGAGAGAGAGAGAGAGAGAGTGTGTGTGTGTGTGTGTGTGTGTGTGTGTGAAGGTAATTTTGTCTTTGTCTTCGTTTCTTGGCTAGAACCCGGAAGTTTACAGTTTGGCGAGATTTTGCATATACGGCCGTTTCTTAACCACCATTTTAGGTAGCCCCATTTTGTCTTCGGGAATGATGTCTAGACACTAATGTGCATGTTTTAAGTTCCTGTCAACCACACCACCGATGCACGATGGCATGCTCTTCTCCGAAAGATGGAAAGGGGTTTAAAAGTGCGTGCGCCCACACGTAAGTATATAAACTGAAAGTTTCTCCTCAGCATGCCCTCAAACGAAAAAAAAAAAAATCTCGGTTGTACAAATTAAAAGCGTTTTCAAGACGGACACTCACGATAGCAAAATTTTACATCAAGCACTCGAAGTCTGAATGGTGTCAAACATCGATGTAATGACTAATCCAGACTCCCGTCCCCTTTCTGTATTTATGCGCACGCACATACACACGCACGCACGCACGCGCGCGCGCGCGCACACACACACACACACACACACAGGGAGAGGGACAGACAGAGACAGACAAGGAGAGGCTGACTGACAGGCATGTAGCAGTATACGAGAGGAGCGTTGGGGGTGAAGGCGTAGAAAGGAGATGGAGATGGGGGGGGGGGGGGGGGGGGGGGGGGGTAGTGGAAGCAGCTAAAGATCGTGTGAAGGGGGCGGGGATGGGTGTGTGTGTTACTGGCCGTGTGCTCAAATACCCCCCACATTTTTTTTTCTGTCTCGTCTTACATGCTGTCTCAAGGGCGATGCTTTCACGCCGTCATTCCACGTCTCTGATACATAGCCACTCTCAAAGATAATGCATTGCTGCCGAGTCGTTTGGTTAGTCGCTGTGTACGTAGGACACCACCTACAAGGCTTTAAAGTATGGGTGATAATGCCTTCATGGATGGGGGGGGGGGGGGGGGGGGGGGGGGGGGGGGGGGGGGGGGGGGGGGGAGGGGAGGAGTGTAAGAGGCACTGGCAAAGTGCTCGTTTCTTCCTTTTCGTCGTGTACTTGGAGTTTATGACTATGTATACATGTGAAGTTTGTAGTTGTGTACTTGCTTGTGGTGGTTGTATGTATGTATGTATGTATGGATGGGTGGATGTATTTGTTGACAGGGTTTTATATGCACAGCTTACTGATGGGGTTTGTAAACCTGTACTTGTTGATGGGGCTTGTGTGTACAAGTTCATGTAGTTTTCTGTATGTATATACTGATGAAATTTGTCTGAATATGTTGATGGGGTTTACATAATACGTTTTAACTGGGTTTGTACGTTAACGTTAACAGAGTTTGTAGGACATATTAATGATAATGATAATAACAATAATGATAACGATAATGACAGTTTCTATGGCGCCCACCCTAACAACGTAGGCTACCGGGCGCTTTACAAGTTGTAATAAATCGATATTTGAAATATAAGCTTCACACACACACACACACACACACACACATTCATTCACACACACACACACACTCACACTACACACACACACACACACACACACACACACATATATATATATATATATATTAGTGGCTCACTGTGTCAAATACACAGACACATACACTGTATAACCCGGTGAACAGCATATTCGTTCACAAGCAAGTGTGGAAGGGACATAAAGCAGTATGGTAATATTTCAAGCGGAATTCTGCAACTGGCGTTTAAACACATGAGTTGTCAAAGCAGACTTAATCAGGAAGGAAGGGGCATGACGTAGTTGGAAAGGTAGCGAATTCCAGAGTATTATCGGAGAAAATGAGAATGCTCTAGAACCGTTCTGCTTTTGATTATGCGAGGGAATTCGAAAAATTCGGTCAGCAGAGGAAGAACGGGGGGAATGTGTAGGAATATCGAAGAGGTCGGAGAGATAGGCAGGCGCTCCATGTATGATCTTGATGCACAGACACGCAGACTTGTAGTGAATCCTGTGCTCGATTTTGAGCCAGTGTAATTTCTTTAAGGGATACGAAGTATGATGTTTGGCGCCTTGCAGATAAGGCTAGCCGCTGAATTTTGAATATGCTGTAGTGGCTGGAGTAAGGCTGCAGGTACACCTAGAACAGCATTACAATAATCTAATCGTGACAGGATTCAGGAAGACACCACCGTCTTCGTGGCTGTATCGTAAGGACAGGTCTGATAGAGCTGATGCCACGGAGTTCAAAAAAGGATGCTTGGCCGATCTGGGATATGTATTGATAATATTGACAGAGATTTTTTTCTCCAAGTATTGTTCATAACATTGACAATTTTTTTTCTCTACGTACTGCTTATCAATTCGTGTTTGATGATGTGTCCCATTTTTTGTGTTGCGATAACAAGCGTGTTGTGTTTATGAATGAGTGCCTTGTGTCTGCGCACTACTTATGTTAAAAAAAAGAAACTGTAATTATGTGTAACAACATCGTAAAGTTGTACTCCATTTGTCTGTGTGTATTGATTAGTAGTCCGTGTTGCATGTATACTGCAACTAATCCCCCCCCCCCCCCATTAGGGTATTCATGAGCAGTTCGTGCATACATGTATTCTCCAACTGGTCACCCTCACCCTGTGTGTAACCATTAGTGGTTGGAATCCACATGTATTCTCCAACTGGTCAATCCTCACCCTGTGTGTAACCATTAGAGGTTGGAATCCACATGTATTCTCATACTGGTCACCCTGAGCCTGACCCTGTTCTTCCCCCTACAGATTGCGGCGGGCATGGAGTACCTGGCCTCCCACCACTTTGTGCACCGTGACCTGGCGGCCCGCAACGTGCTGGTTGGGGACGGGCCTCACCGTCAAGATCTCCGACTTCGGCCTGTCGCGGGACATCTACTCCTCCGACTACTACCGCGTGCAGAGCAAGTCGCTGCTGCCCGTGCGCTGGATGCCCCCGGAGTCCATCATGTACGGCAAGTTCACCACGGACAGCGACGTCTGGTCCTTCGGCGTGGTGCTGTGGGAGGTGTTCTCCTTCGGCCTGCAGCCCTACTTCGGCTGCTCCAACCAGGAGGTCATCGAGATGGTGCGCGCCCGCCAGCTGCTGCCCCAGCCCGAGGACTGCCCCGGGAGGGTGTACGCCCTGATGGTGGAGTGCTGGAACGAGATCCCCTCGCGCCGCCCGCCCTTCCGCGAGTGCCACGCCCGCCTGCGGGCTGGAAGGGGGAGCTGATGTCGGTGCAGAACAACCCCCACTGGTCGCTGTCGCAGAGCCAGTCGGCACACTCGTCCAGCACGCACCAGAGCTCGCAGTCGCAGCCGTCGCACCACAGCAGCACGGGGCCCAGCAACAACACGGCCATGACGGGGCTCACCGGCAGCTCCAACACCCTCCGACCCCAACTCCGGCGGCGGGAGCGGGCAGGGCATGCTGGCGCCCGCCGGCATCGGTTCAGGGTCAAGGTCCGATGGCGGGTCAAGGTCACTCGATGGGTCAGCCCAATCCCCACTTCGGCATGTCGCAGGGTCAGCTTCCTCCTCACCTGATGGCCGGGGGACCTGGAGGGGGAGGGCCGTTGTACGCCATGGCGCGGTCCGGGGCAGGGGTGAACCCCGTCAACCTGCCGCCCCCACCTACTCCGCCTTTAACGGTCAGGTCTCCAAGGCGTCCCCGGCCACCTCGGTCACCTCGTCCAAGTCCTCCAACAGCGGCGCCTCGGGCGGCAGCGGCGCCGGCCCCTACGGCGGCCCGGCCACCCAGCTGCCCGCCTCCTCCCTGCCCCACAGCCACCCCCACCACAGCACCCAGGTGGGCAACGGAGGAGTCCACCAGATGATGAACCAGCCGGTGCCCGCCGTCACCTGCACCCCACCCTGCCGTCTCCTCCCCCGGGGGCGACAAGTTCCCGCCGTTGGTGCCCAACAGCATGGGTGCCTACATTCCCAGCGAGCAAAGGATCATCGACACGTGATTGGCTGCGGAGCTGTCGTGGCCGCGGCTCTTGGGAGCCGGGTGGGCTGGAGCTAAAGGGGTTCGGGTGGGTCTCCTCTGGCGGGGAGGGGTTGTTTGGGGTGGCGCGACTGCTGGACGCTTACCTGCTTTAATTCTGGGAGGGGTCAGCTTTAAAGGCCTTGCTGTGTTCAGCTCCTGTCTTTTTCGGGTGAGGAGTTTTTGCAAGAGGGTTGGGTCATTGAATGTGACTGTACATACATTTTGAATTGTAAAGAATGGAACTGTGGACCGTCCTCCGACCCGATTGTGAGTTACCCAAGGAAAGTACGTGCCTATGCTTCGTACCCTGGGGAAATAACCCCCCCCCCCAAAAAAAATGTGTATACGCCATGTTCAGCGAACACGGGCTCTCATTTGCAGATCAGTCTTTTACATCTTTCTTTCTCAAGCTGGGTCGGTGTTTTTTTCCCCCTTCTTACTTGGTCCATATTGCGTTTCTCCGGTTTTTTCGTCGTTTATTTTTTGGCACAACAGAAATTTGTGTCGTCAGACAGGAACAGTCCATGTAGGCGACTAGTTCGCTTACACATACATCTGATAATCTGTGAGGCCAGTGTACTTAGAGCTTTGTGTGGCTTTTTATGAATGAAGTTTGGAAGGCGGCATTTCCTTCAATTTCAGAGTATTGCAGACCGGCCGACTACAAGGGGGAGAGGGGCTTCCGGAGCTGTGACCATTTTAGGGAAGATGAACCCTGTCATGTACAACACCACCAATGATTATAAACACAACGTATTACCAACATGATTCCGTTGCGGGGGGCGGGGGTTGGGTGGCGATACTCGACCATACGTAAATCCAACACGTGGGTCAAGCTTTGAGACGATGGACCAAATCAATGGAATCACACGTTTTGTCAAAGAAGAGGAGCTTATATGGCTGAACTAATGCTTATATAGCGCACATAGATCTCATCCACCAATCTGTGAGGTCAAAGTGCCAAGAGATCTTTAGTATGTTCGAGTCAGGATGTAATGGGGTTGGAGTGGGGTATGGATAAACAGCACGCTGGTCAAGCCAAAAAGGTGTGGGTACTGGATTTGGATAACGGGAAGCTGAACGATAGTCGTGGCCATTAAAAATAAAGGGAAAAAAGAAAACATACGGATGCAACTCAGCGGTCAAGTTTCGCAAATGCTTGTCACGTGGGTGGCTCTTAACTGAAACATGGAGCAAAAGCTTGCATGACGTTTTCCTTCCTTCCAAGAGAAAAGCCAAGACGCCAGCGTAGGGGAATTGAGGTTTCTCTCCTACAAGGCGGGGATAGGGAAAGTGGAGGGGGAAGGGGGGGGGGGGGGGGGGCGAAGGTTTTAAAACGTCGGAGTCTTTACGTCATTAAAGAGCTGAGAGCAAAAGACCGTCTCTTTCTCAGCCTGTCGTTTTATACGCCAAAAAATAACCACAGTTTCTAGATTTTCCCACCTCTTTTTTGGTTGATGGTCGATCGACCTACTGGAAATTGCGTTATTAATTTCAGACATTGTCGGGAACTGGAAATAACGCTTTTTTCTCCTGTTTGTTTTGTTGTTTTTTTTAAGAATACCCAGGCAATTTTGAAAGTGACGGACATGAGAACGGTATTTTGGACGAGCAACTTTCGCTTCGGACGACTGACGCTGACTGATCCATGTACGTTGATAAAGTACGTTGATAAAGTATTTGTCTCCCCCGACAGTTCCCACTGTGCTGTGCGGGCAGTTTCTGTCAGGGTCCGCCGACCCTGCACGAGGATTCCAGACACCCCCTGATTCACACTGGACTCGGGTCCGAGAACTCTGGGGGGGACAGTACTTAACACTGCCAAAGATGAAGTATGATGCCAACCAGCTCTTGGGAGTCACCGATTTTCGACTTTGCTGTCAGACTGGTGGTGATGATCCTTTGGATGGTGCCGATGTAATGACTCACCTTTTATTGTTCCAGACTGACGGTCAAAAGGAGAGAACTCTCCTTTCTGGAGAACCTGAAACTGGATCCAAATGAACTGTGCCAGTGATACTGATTATAATGAAGAGTTTGCCACGAAAACAGTTTGACGCTGTGATAAGCAATGCATATGCATATACGTGAGATTAGGCTAACATGTATATATATATGCCTTGTATACCGGCTGTATTTTGTTTTTGCTTGCTCTCCGCTACTGAATTTCTACGACCACATGGACATGGTTCTAAATACGGTCATTTGTGAAACCAAACTTGGTGATTCAAGCTTATTTTCATGTTGATTTCGACAAGAGGAGAGAGTAGGAAGGAGAAATTTATGTTATGAATAAATGTGAAGGTAGGTAGGATAGAACCGTGTACTGCAGAATTGTACGTATTGCTCGCTTTCGCTTTGTATGGACTCTATGAGGTTTTCTTTTGATATGTGCTCTGTGTGTGTGTGTGTGTGCGTGTGTGTGTGTGTGTGTGTGTGTGTGTGTATGCGAGAGAGAGACCAGATGTGTTCATTTCAGCCTGTGCTGTTGCCTTTAGTAGAGATATTTAGAGGTGAGGAATGAAGGGAGTTGTGTTCGTTTTTGTTGGTAAAGATGGAATATGTACATCTTTTATTTATTGCTGTATTTTGTCCATTTCAAGCGCTGCTTTGCATGTCTGATATTGAAGTGGGGTCTGGGTATGGGATCTACTAAGCTTAACAGCGATCAACAATTACTGGAAGAAGTGACGGTTTATCGGATCTACCGCTTCAAAGTTCAGCCCTTCATCTATATTCTGGGAATGAAAGGTTAAAAAAGAACTACTTTAGAAGTGCCACAGCATGTGTAAGTAGTGGGGATCGCAGAACTTTTGTACCTTTCCCTCCGTCAGTTTAGCAAAATCCTAACCTTTAACATGTAGGTCCGAGGTTATGAACAACTGTCCGTTGAAATCAACAAAATTGGGGGTTGGGACTGAAGCAGCCCGGTCGTCGGTAAGATCACATTTTCCATTTCAGGATCTTGTTAAAAGTAACTGAAAGCCGCTATGCATCTTGGCTCCGTGAAATACTATGCAAGCTTTGCCCACTCCTGAAAAGATCACCTTTCTTTGTGTACACCGTCACATCATCAATTTTTACACAGTTGATCATGGCGGTGACCCCTCCTTTTCTCGTGCTTGGGTGCAACTGCCCGCTCTCCACTCGATCTTCTGGTTCCTTTCGTCATTCACGTATTTTCAGCAATGAAGGGAACACGCTTTCTGCAGAGAAAACTGCGGGCTATCTTGCTGTTATTCCCGGGTATCACGTGTTAAATTTACAGGCAAATCGGAGAAAAAAAACAATGTTGTTCCGTTTGGTCGCTTACTTTCAGTCTGCAATAGAGTGCCAAGTTTCACCCTATTGATTCTCGCTGCACCGATTGCTTCCTGCTGGCAAGATTTAAGAAATTGACCGAGATCGTCCTAGGCAAAAATATGGATGGAACTTAGGCTGACTTTAGAGGGACAAAATGCTGCATATCTTGTATGGACCACTTGGAAATGGAATCGGTATTTGCATTTTTCCCGAAAAAGAAGCGCCGATGCTCATCTCTGCAAATATTTCTTTGATCGGGATGAGGAAATAAATTGTTTTGGAGTCTTGTAAACTTGCAACTCAGAAGTGACCGGTAACAGACTAGCAGCATGTAATTGTGCATCGCTAGCGTATCTCACAGGTAGAAATCATGGTCCAAACCAAAAAGCAGATTGTTGGATCTTTTTGCATGCGATGGGGTTGTTGTGTGCTGGTTATCGTGAACTTGAACAGTTTCGGCTGACTTAGCCGTGGTCGCCACGGAGCGCCTTTAGTCTTTTTTTTTTTTTTTTTTTTCCCTTCTTTTTTACAGCGGTGGTGTGTGACGCTCCAAGCAGCTTACGCATCGTTTTCTTATGTGGGTCATGTTGATATGAACTAGGTTTTACTTCCATATTCTGTACACTTTGAATGTACTTTTTGTGTCGTTTACAAGATACGGACGACATAGGTGTAGTTTTGTTACCGTGCTTGCTATGTTTGTATAGTGTAGGCGACCGACTCCCGTGCATGATTCGAGTGGAGGAATCGGTCACTTTTTGTACAGATCGATGTGGACCCAAGTGCAATGTAGCTAGTGACTGCAGCGTGTCCATTGGTTGGGGAGGTAGCGGGGGGGGGGGGGGGGGGGGGGGGGGGGGGGTGTTGGTCGTCTGGTCATGGAGCATTCATCACAGACAATCGTTCCTTGTTTTGAGCTGTATACATTGGGCGGTGTGTGGGGGTGGGGGGGGGGGGGGGGGGGGGGGGGGGGGGTCACGACTCGATCCATTCTGGTGTCACAGTGTCGGTGTGTACGGGGCCGTGGGCCTTGCGTCTTGTGCCAAGATGGGGAGTTTGCATGGTGTCACTCTGCACCATTTTCACTTTGTGAGAGTTTGAGAGTTACAGTGCTTTTTTGATGCTCCTTTCTCAATGAGGGATGTATTAT
Source organism: Conus betulinus (assembly GCA_016801955.1). NCBI lineage: Eukaryota > Metazoa > Mollusca > Gastropoda > Neogastropoda > Conidae > Conus > Conus betulinus. Next base: position 70,200 of record JADBJO010007567.1, on the reverse strand, counting down.
GGTGGTTGGGGAGACCACGTATATATATCTATGCATGAACCCGTGCGTGTGATTGTGAATGTGCGGAACAAAGTAGTGGGTCGGGAAAAGACAAGGGATTCGCATTTCCTAGTCAGAATTCTTTCAATCAGTTTTCATCATTTTTACACTTGCAACAAAATACATGTAACTGCTTCAGACATTTCCCATTTCATGTCGTTAGTGAATAATTAAGCTTTTGTTCACGCAACGTTTATCTTTGAAGAAAAAGATTTCAATGATAAAAAGACATGATCATGTGGGGTTCAGCCGACAGACCAAGGTGTGGGATACCCATGTGATTTAGCCAAGAAAGGACACAACTTGCTGAACAGTTCATTTTCCATCGCGCATTTGTGTCCATCCGTCTCAGCCGTTCAAGCATGTCCGAATGGCAACACTGGTAATTTGTTTCACATTTCTTTGATCCACAAAACTAGCAGAGGAGAGAAGTGTAAGAAACATTTGTTGTAGCTAACAGTTGTGAGATGGGCCAAGTTCTGGTTCTTTAGGCATGCACGTGTTATCGTTTCTTGTTCGCCTCGCCTTAGCAGAACAAATTTGTATTGAAATTTGTAGTGTGTGTGTGTGTGTGTGTGTGCGTGTGTGTGTGTGGTGCTGGTAATTTTCCCCCTTCGTCTTTTCCCCCTCACACCCCGTCCCCTCCCCCACCCCCTTTCATCTTCTAACGATGTGAATGGACTGGGTTCCCTGCTCAAAGATGAACGAGTGAACAATACCCGCATTATCAAATCGTGCCATGGACAGGGGTTCTCTGGGGCTGTCCAGCGTCGCCATGCTGGACTCGCTGTCGCTTTAAAGTGGGCCTTGTCCACTCTGCTGAAATCAGTGTGCTGTTGTGAAGGCTGCGCACTTCAAGGTCAATGTAACATAACGTGGTCATGTGACGGACCAACCGACCGCCAGACGATGACCGTTTATTTACTGTGTAGTAAGGAAATGTACCGCGCCCTATGAATACGCGAATCAAAATACGTGCTTTTTTTTTCCTGTACAAATCAAAGCTATGCATATTTTCACTTTCAGATATGCTTGTGTATGATCTCGTCTTGTCAGATGCATTTTTCTTCATTTTGCTCGCTCTTATTATCAATGATACTTTGTATTGCATGTAATATTTGTCTGAATATCGAGACGTCTTCAGTGGAGAGGAAATTGGCTTTAATGTTACATTACGGTAATGGGGACTACGGCTGAAGGCTCGTTTTGGGAAGTCATGCTATACTCAGCCATGCTGTATTACCTGGTCATTTTGTTAACAGCAGGTTTTGTTAGGAGGGGGAGGGCACGGGTGGGTAGGCAGCGGGGGAGACCAGCAGATCTTTGTCTGCATGGTAGATAGCTGCGTGGATCACCAAGCTTGGAGATGATGTTTGTGTGAGGGGGGGTCTATAGATTGTGCTTGTGGGATATATGAAAGATGATGGACCCAAGACCCTTCAGAGGCGGTGGACCGTGTGTGTGTATGATTTTCACATTCGCTATGAGGATGGCGAATAAGAGCTGGCGTCCAACAGGAGACGCACATGCTCCAGTGAGAAGTCCCTCGAGACCTTAATCATTTCAGGTTGTCATCTGCAGGTGCACGACAATTACTTTTTGCGGTTTTTTTTTTCAGAGATGGCCAACACGATAAGTGGATGGAAAGCTAGAGAGGAAAACAGAAACTTGAAGACTTCGACTGATGTGATCTGTAAAACTGAAACCACCCGAGGTTTCGTGTCTGGGGCGATCTGTACAGATTCTGGGATGAAACTCTACCAGACTTGTCGAATGGTATCCAACAGTTTGCTTCAAGTAATGATCATCTGGGCTTCACGCCACTACAAAGTTTTCAATAGCGTTCCAAGTTCGGGGACTCTGTAAGCTAAGTGATTGCGGGTACTTTTACAGTGAGCAGCGACTTCTGTACAGGGCTATACTTTGATACCTATGGCTTTCGTCTGGAAAACGGGAGGCAATGAGGGGCCAGATATATATATATATATTCATCCAGTATGTCCATGTATTTTTCAGCATGTACGGTCTCCTCCGCCACGCACAGTGTTCCTACACCGACCCAGGTGACGGCAGCCGTAAATCTTTACCAACGTTTTAGCTTGTCTCTGCACATGAAGGCCGTCGGAGTTGTATGTTTCTCCTGCAGCTCTCCAGGGTTACGACCATCCCAGTTGTATGCTTCTCCTGCAGCTCTCTAGGGCTGAAAGCCATCAGTGGTATGCTTCTCCTGCAGCTCTCCAGGGCTGAAAGCCATCAGTGGTATGCTTCTCCTGCAGCTCTCCAGGGCTGACAGCCATCAGTGGTATGCTTCTCCTGCAGCTCTCCAGGGCTGAAGGGCTGAAAGCCATCAGTGGTATGCTTCTCCTGCAGCTGTCCATGATGAAAGCCATCGGAGGTATGATTCCCCTGCAGCTCTCCATGGCTAAAGGACATCAGTGGTATGATTCTCCTGCAGCTTTCCGTAGTGAAAGTCATCAGTGTGGTATGTTCTCCTGCAGCTTTCCATGGTGAAAGTCATCAGTGGTGTGATTCTCCTGCAGCTCTCCATGGCTAAGGCCATCAGTGGTATGTTTCTCCTGCAGCTCTCCATGGCTAAAGGCCATCAGTAGTACATTTCTTCTGCAGCTCTCCATGGCTAAGACCATCAGAGTGGTACGTTTCTCCTGCAGCTCTCCATGATGTCCACCAGTAGTATGTTTCTCCGTCTGCTCTCCATGGTGAAAGCCATCAGTGGTTTACTTCTCCTGCAGCTCTCCAGGGCTAAAGGCCATCAGAGTGGTATGCTTCTCCTGCAGCTCTCCATGGTAAAAGCCATCAGGGTGGTATGCTTCTCCTGCAGCTCTCCATGGTAAAAGCCATCAGGGGGTGGTATACTTCTCCTGCAGCTCTCCCATGGTGAAAGCCATCAAGGTGGTATACTTCTCCTGCAGCTCTCCATGGTGAAAGCCATCAAGGTGGTATGCTTCTCCTGGGTGAAAAAACCATCAGAGTGGTATGTTTGTCCCGCAGCTGCCCATGCTATCGTTAATTTGTGTGCCCAAGACCAATTGAAAGTCATATTTTGTTAGTCGCAGTCCACCTTCTCCTCTACTAACATCACGTCAGCTTTTTTGGGAGGAGGAGTGGGGAGAGGCATCTTCCTGCACAACCACTGGCTTCTTCGATGCCCTCCAATGAACTGCGTAACAGCAGCAAATAGGAAAATGCGAGTTATTTCTCTTACGCTCTTCTGTCGATCAGGTGTTTGATATCACTCCATTTCCAGTTCTTCAAGTTTTAATTGTTCAAAACTGCTTTTTAGTTAGGGAGGTCTAAACCAAGCATTTTCTTGTAGCCCAAATACGACTCCTCATGCTATGTTTGCACAGTAGAAGACTGCCATTTTGTTCCCAACCGCGAAAGCAGCACTGTCGTGCATTTGTATTTTGCCTCCCACTGTGAGGGGTACTCAGTGTCGGTGGTCCGGTCTGTACCATTCCTAGGTGCCTGTATTTGAAGATTTCGTCTCGTGGAAACCTAGTGAAAACTGTGGTGAACTACGTTTTAAGTCTTATAGGTTTAAAGTATAAGCTGACTGTAAGTGCTTTTTAAATGAGAAGAGTAACGCCAAGCCTGCTTTGGTGACAAAATGGAGCAAGCGACGACTGACGCGGGCCCGGAGTTGTACGTCCCCTCCCCGATGACGTCAAAGACAACGCTTTAATGACTTCTCGATTGATCGTGTGTGTATATCCGTGTCGCCTCTTCTAAGCACTTTCTCAATATATACATTGTTGTTAGACGTGCGGCTGTCGCAAGACTGAAGTCGGGATCTGATTGGTCACGATGGAAAAAGATAAGCTTCGCGCACGTGCTTTCGGAACAATGGCGCAGCTGTTTGTTTGATCTTACCTAAACAGGGAAAAAGTATAAGGGGGAGGGGGTGGGGCGTATGATGAAAATTCACCTCATCTTCCATACGAATATGATAGTAATTGTCTCTAGGGGTTTTAGCGGTCAAGAGAGAAAAAACTTCTGGAATTTGGTTCAGCCATTTTATCCTCCATGCAACACAGAAAACGGATAGAAGTGCTGGAAATTGTCATTTTTCTGCCAAACGACAATTGTTTTGCCGTCTAGTAGACCGCTCTTGCTCCTGCTCTCGGGTGCTGCGCCCCATAGTTTACCGCTTATACACAAAAGTCATGTACTTGTGTAAGTGCTTTGAACAGGTGCTGTAGTTTTGTACCGAATGTTCCAAGTCAGTTGGCACGCGTGCAGAAAGAACTCGTGAACAGACGACACCCGCAAGCCATCTTCCGCTGTGAACTGTATCAAGAGCTTGGAACAGTCCACGCATACACGCGCAGTGTGAAGATGGGATTGCGCTGTCGGCCAATCGGAACCCGGCCCCGTTCACAGCAGCCAATGGGAGCCCGGCTTCATTCTCCCGACAGCCGGGATGGTCGTTTGCTCGTTTTTTTTTTTTTGTTTGTTTGTGTGTGTGTCAGTGGGTGGTGCTATTCGTATTGAAGAGGCTTAACTCTTGTGACACTGCTTATAACCTTGCCTACTTACTACTACTGGCTAATCCTGTGTACAATGATACTCCACACTGTGTGCATGACTGTAATCAGTTCAGTGTATACATGTGACCAGAGAGGAGGACGGATGCTGCCAGCGGGGCGAGCTCTGCGCTATACATAGCTGCTTGCCTGCAGTGTCTGTGCCAGTCAGTGCTGTTATTATTCTTCTTACTTTGCAAGACGATAAAATAAAGGACTACTTCGTCAGTCAGGGCTGCCGACTGCTGTTTGGACTGTCGCCTTCACTTTGCCTTCATCTTGCCTCCCTCCCCCCCCCCCCCCCCCCCCCCCCCCCCTCTCTACTGTAGGGTCGTAATGTAACGACCCGAGCATCCCTCTCCCTCCCCCCCCCCCCCCCCCCCCCCCCCCCCCCCCCCCCCCCCCCCCCCACACATACAGGCAAAGAAAATGCACATGGTACATCTAATGCAGAACATATCTCAACTCAAGATAGAGTACATCCGGTACTTCTGTAGGCCTTTTTTTTTTTTCGCCAAGTTTCAATAAAAACGGTGACAGTATTTTTAGCCTACTGTTGCTGACAGACGAGGGTGAAGAAGACAGACACAACTTCCCGAACAGATGTAATTAACAAACAAGAAAGCCAGAAAAACATGAACGTGTCAGAACTGGGAACATTTCTTTTTGCTCAGTGAACGGGGTTGATATTTACAAGTCTGATCTTTGGGGCATTCTCACACAGAGAACGGGGGATATCATTTATAAATGACAGATACCCCACTACACTGTATGCAGAGCTGCTGATGTCATTGTTATAATGTTCGAAATGGTTCAAATGAAAATACAACCCACCTCTCTAAATGAGAAAACAAACTGACCAGAAACTTTAGTGAACAAAAAGAAAGATTTGATATATCAGACGAAAAGCCAGATTGAAATATACACGAGGAAGAGCCAAAACACCGGAAATAATCTGATGAACACCCAAAGTAACGGGAATGTACCAAATGCAAAATCAAAAAGGTGGCGATTATCAGATAAAGAAAATCAAACTAATAGGAAATGTATCGTTGGAACAGCCAAACTGTCATGGAGATGCATCAGATGAATAGCCAAATTGATGGAGACGTTATTAGATGAATTTCCAAACTGAGATGTATTTGATAAATGGTCAAACTACTGGATTCTTTTCAACAATCAATCCAGGTCGATGTGCTTTCTCCAACCGAAAGTAAAATGACCCGTTTAAAAAAAAGTCACCTCGTGTCATGGCGTGTACGACACGTCGATGTTTAAAACATCTACATATTCTTCGTAAAAATTCAGCAACTCCTTAAATTCTTTACGAGACTATAACGGATAGGGGTCTGGTGTGAAAAGAGGGGGGGGGGGGGGGGGGGGAGGCTGGGCTGTGCGCAGTATATAGCAAAATGAATTACGATATACAAAACTGTTATTACAACGTTTTTCGTTGCAACAAAGTTTTCTACTCCTTAAACTTAGTTTAATCGATATACGAAATCTTAATCCACAAAAGACGATTAACATGGAAGTGTGCTTCCTTTAAACTTTTCATGAGCACGCCCCCCCCCCCCCCCCCAAAAAAAAAAAAAAAAAAAAAAAAAAAAAAAAATCATATTCCAACACTACTCCTCACAACTCCAGGTCTGATGCCAGAGGAATCTTACAACTCAAACATCCAGGGCCAACATCCAAGAAATGTCGGATTTCATTTCTGAGTCATTTTATCATCTGATTCGGCTACCTTCACTACATACACATGTACTGTCCTTTGAAGTTGTCAAACGACCTCCTGAAAATGATGTACATAGCCCAGTATCAACCACTGCTTTCAGTGTGGTTCAAGATCAATATTAACATAGCCCAGCTCACCACAGTCTCATGTAAGAGAAGCCTAGGCCATGGCTGAATGTTTGAACGGAGACCAGCTGTCCTGAAAAGATAAAGACAATGGACACAATCACAACAATCTGAAACAAAACGGCTGAAATCTGTTGACATGGCAGACGAGACCAGGTAATGTTTGAAACTGCCAGCCATTCTGTTGAATCATTTATCCCCGGATTAAAACAAAAGGTGAGGCGTATACACGGAACAATGGAGCTAAAAAGGAAAAAAAAGAAAACAAAACAAAAACCATGATAAGCTATATGGGCAAATCGACACGCAAAATGGGCAGCTCATGTCCTTTTGGACAGGGTGTACGTTTTCAAACACAATAGTATGATCACAAGAAAGAACAAAAGTAGACACGTAAATTGTAATATGCGAAAAATACATAAAATCTTTCTAGCCACAAAATGACCTAAACAATGAGTAGCATGTAACATCACACAGTATTAAGATGAAAAGTCAAAGAAGTCCTCATTTTGTCTCCTCACAAGTATTCTCTGTCGCATGGAGGATGGTCGCATCCCAAAAGACGTCCTCTATGGAGAGCTTGCCGCAGGGCAGAGAAGCGTTGGCCTCCCACAGCTGAGATACAAAGACGTTTGCAAAAGAAACATGAAGGCAGTTGAGATCAACATTGAGTTCTGGGAGGACCTCGCAGCAGACCGCAACAACTGGAGAAGACTCTCAAGAAACCGCTGCAGATTGGCGAAGACAAAAACTGAAAGCTTCTGCAGCAGAAAAGACACCCACAGAAAGGGAATGACAGCCAACAAACCAGTGTCAACATACAGATGCGACTGCTGCGATAGAGACAGCCACTCTCGCATCGGTCTCTACAACACACAGACGATGCTGCACAGGTCGAGCAGACAGCCCGGACAGACAGCTAAATCTAAGGTCGGATATACTCTATCCACGGTCAGTTATGACCGATGGAGGCCTACTACTACCACTAGTATTTTTTGAAGGAATTTTCTAGGGGGGTGAGCCTTTAACAAACTAAGCATTCTAATTCTGTCAAAATTCTGTTCAGAAAATCAATGTACAATCTCAAAGCAGTTTGTAAGCTTAACACCCATATAATCAATGTGATACGCCGTCAATTCGGTGCCAAGTGCACGTGCAAAAGGCTAACAGGAAGGCACCAATGACAAACTGAGACAAGAAATAGAAGTTAATGATGACACGTGTTCCGTTGGGTTACAAAGTCTGCCGTGATTCACTCACCGTACTCTCAGTGAACTTCAGCAGTTGTCCGCATCATCTGTGCATGGATGTTGTAGCACACACAGCTCGTCATCTCTAAAAAATCCGTCAGGATCTTTGGGCTGGCTGACTGACGTATGTCACTGCAATTTTTTTTTTCTCACAATGTTGGAACTGCAATGGCATTTGTTAATATCGATACTATTGCTAGACACATTCCCATTCCAAACAATTCATTTTCTTGTCGCTTGCGAAGCTGGAAAACGCGTCAGGTTTTACAAATTCGAAGAAGAAAATGCAACAGCGCGCGCGAGTGTGTGTGTGCGTGTACGTGATCAATTATTAGTTTGTTTGTGGGTGTGCGTGTGCGTGTGTGTGTGTGTGACCAAGTGTTGATCCTTGTATAAGAGGGCAATCTTAAAAAGTTACAAGAGCATAATATGACAATAATCTATGTGTGCGTTATTCTCAAGTCAATACAACCTAAAGATACCATTAACAAATACAATTTGAAATACATATTTAAACATCAATGCAAAATACCGCTTTAAATTAAAATTTCATTTTCCTCTTAAAACGAAAAGAAAAATCATGTCCTATTTTGGACGATCAAACTGAAGAAAATTCCGAATCATCCGAATCAAACCAATATAACCAGTGATCCCAATACTCCGGGCTCACAATCTTGCAATACAAATCAAGAACTAAAAGTGTGGTGGAAGAATGTCTTTCCTCCAAACTTTCTCTCTGCCAGACCCCACAAATTCTATGCAAAGTTATGTACACAAAGGAGAGCGGATACCTGTACGGGGCATCACAGCAAAATAACAATATTTATGAACATCTTTTTTTTTTCCATATGAAGTACGCCGGATACAAAACAAACGCGCAGTGACCTGTTCTTTGTTCAACTTGCTGAACTGAATTTGGAAAATAGGAGGGAGGGAGGGAGGCGGCTGGGGGAGATAGGGCAACTGAATCCTGACAATAAAGGTACTGTTTAACATTATTATCCCAGGACAGCACGTCGTTCTTTTAACGTTACTTTTAGAACTATGCCCATTGGGTATTCTGTAATTTGGACGTAATGGTAACGAACGGTTGTGAAACGAAGATGCTATTGCCACTTACATGACTACTAATGGTCACAAAATATGACACCATTTTAAAATTTGATTCAGACTCGACGGCGCACTTTGTGGATCCGATTTCCCCCAGGTAAATGAGCGTCTAGTTGTTTGTCAAATCCCCGTCATCGTTTTGTGGCTTATTTTGGACAGTGAGTACAATGAACTCCAAATGGATACTTTTTGCTTATTTCCCGTGTCCCTTTAGGGTTATTCCCTGCATGTCGCTCATTCCGGCTCCCCTCTACACAGTCACACAGCCGAGAGTTTGGCCTGTAGTAGCACAGCGCCGCATTTTTCACGTAATACATAATCTACATGACGAGACCGCGCTGCTGCGGCGTCGCCACGTGTTCAGTGGTGCCTGTGCTGATCCAACATATGCAAGAACACCGCCTACTAGGTTCCAAACTGACAGCACTAATTGCTTGGTCGCGGAGATAACGTGAGTGAGCGCCCGTCCCACTCTAGAGGGCATCACCAGGTTCGTCTATCAACAGCTCCCCATCAGCTTGCCAATACCGACCTTGGCACGAACTTTACAACAACAAAAAAAAATGGAAACAGAAAAATCATAAACTGCCATACACAGACCAAAACGTATTGTAAAATGTTTTCAGTAATAACGTTACATGCATACCGTCTTCGTTTACAAACCAGATGACTAGCCCTGATCCCCGGACCAGCAGCAGTCTGAAAAGACCCCTAATCAACGGAAAAACAAAAAACTCTGCACATCGTTCAGAATCGTCCGTTGGTATGAAATATGAATGGAAAAAAAAAACTATCGAGTTTTAAACAATATACACAAGCTTCCTTATGAGCAAATATGCATAAAATAACAATCAATGTTTGTTGGTACATTGATCTCCCATGTGATGTCCATCGACTTGCAAGGAAAACGATTTCACAGAAAAAAGTCACTGTACAAGACAAAAATTGTACCAAACAATGCAGTCTCACATATTAAGGCGCGAACAAACGACATTTCAACGTAGTACTACCACCGATTTTGTACTAATTTCAAGTATCTGGACACCCCAAAAGAAAGAGCAAAAATGCAGTTGGCGTCCATAATCTCGCCTCTGAAACTCTCTGTTCGGATTCCATGCTGTGATGAAGCCACCTCACTACCGTCCATAACGGGCGAGGACAAGGTCACTTCTTAATGACCAGATGCTTGGATGAACCATTCCCATTATTTGGACACGGTGAACAGTGGAAGTCAGCGCTGTCTAAGCCACAGCACTACAGCCATGAAAACCCCACAGCACAGGCATAAACTGTCTCTGGTGAAACATCGTTCAGATGAAAACCTCATTCTACCATGATCAGACTTGAACGTTAACTCCAAAACAACCCAGACAACAACGCATGAATTCTTGTATTGGAAGCTTCATTTCAACAGTCCAACGGTGTTTTTGCGGGAGGTGGGGGAGGATTGGGGGAGATGGAGGGCGGGGAGAGCGAAATCTTTCCCTAAACAAAACTACTTCATACTTTCACAATGAATACCATGCTTTTTTTTTTTTTTTTGCACTGTTTGATTCGATGATTGATAAAGAAAAAAAAAAGAGTGGGTGCTGGTGGGAATGGGGAGGGATATCTTTTAGAACAAAGAAGAAAATGAGAAAAACCAATCCAAGCTAAAACTGTGGAACAGTTGATCCAGTCCCTACTCAAGATCATGGTCAAAATTTATTCAATTTATCTATCTTGCAAAAGATCCGTCTTCAAGATCTGAAACACCACCACCGGTTTGGAAACACTTGCTGTACATCTGTACGGATGCATGCACTCGCACATACGTACGCACATGCGTAGGTATACACGCGCGCGCGCGCGCGCGCGCGCACACACACACACACACACACACACACACACAGTGCGCAACTTTGGAACTCGCCACAAAAAAAGCCACAGGATTGGTTGTAGAGGAACCATCAGCAGGACGAGTCCAAGAGGGATCTCCCTTGAAGCGCGTTTTTCAGCACTTCCTGTTCTGGGAGAACCTCAGCAGACCCCCACACTGCGCGCAGGCCGGGAACACCTTGTTGTCCTTGCGGGGGATGTGCCAGCAAGACCCACACCGCAGCCGGTACTTGCGATACCTGCCACACGCAGGTACACACACACACACACACACACACACACACACACACACACACACACACACACACACACACTCTCTGTGAACCTGGATGGTAAGTCACGTTTTGAATCACAATGTGGTTTATAGCCCAGTCAACCGCCGAAGCCACACTGGGATTGCAGCCTCTCAATAAACAACGAAAAAATCGGTCATCTCAAACCAATTTTTTACAATGCCCGTGTCAGTCAGATCCTACGACAATATTCCTCTAACAACTGAAAACATGTTCACTTGTGCCATGCCGTGATTATCACTTAAAGACGGGATGTCGCTGACTTGACTGTGAGATTAAAAATGGTCACACAAGCACATAGCTCGCCAATCTGCGAACCTTGCTCTTGGCGAAAAAAAAAAAATAGAGGTAATGAAAAATCACGTCAGATGGAATTAGTGGCAGCAAGGTCACCACCGAATTTGCACTAAAATATTCATGCCTAATACCACTGTCAATCCCAGTACTCAAAACCAGGGTGTCCAAAAATATGATGGTTCATGACCAGGTCAGACTCCATACTTGCTGACCTGGCTGCGATGGGGGCGGAAAGGGTGACGGGTGTGGAACCTGCAGTCTCCACTTTCCGTTAAACACGGGGCAGGGCAGGCCCTAGAAGTCAAATGAATGGTTTCCGTGGTCGACTGGGCTACAAAGAACATGACAAGGCTCCACGGGTGTGAAGAACAGATTCAACAGTAGGTTTCGGAAAAAGGCTTCAACTTTATAAAAAAAAAAAAAAAATGAAAAACCAACAACCTTCTCCACAATCTGGTAAACTGTGTCTGAGATACAGTGCGAAAGAAACCCTCTCTACAAGCGAACACTGCCCGAGTTATTATTCCACACTCAGACACTTAACACCCAGGATACAATCTACATAGTCTCTTATAAGAAAATGAAACCCTCTTCACAGGTAAATGGATACAGTCTGTTAAAAGGTACCCTCTTCATTAGTACCCGAATTATAGTCTTTTAAAGAGATACCCCTTCTAGTACCAGGCAAACGGTACCCAAGATAAAGTCTGTTGAAAAAAAAGCGCCCTCTCCATAGTCAGTCATCGCTCAAATACCTCTCCACAACGATCACACAATTAGTATCCATGACACAGTCTAGACACAATTCACTGATAAAAAGACACCCCATAACTACTCAAACAAATACTGTCTGTTAAAAAAGACACACTCCATAATCGGACAAACAGTGCCCGAAATACAGTCTCTTAAACAGATACCCTCTTCAAAATCAGTGTCCCAGAAAGAGTCTGTTAAAGAGAATATCCTCACCATAATCAATCTGTTAAGAATACACCTTTTCCGCAGTCAGTCTTTCAAAAATATACCCTCTCCACAATGTCCATTAAAAAGATACCTTCTCCAGAATCCGCCTATCAAAAAAACGATACCCTCTCCATAATCGCTCTATAAATAGATACCCTCTCCATCAGTTAAAAGATCCCACTCCACAATCAGATTATTAAAAAAATACCCCCTCTCCATAATCGTGTAAATAGATACCTCTCCACAATCGTTCCATTAAAAAGATACCCTCTCCACAATCGTTCTCTTGAAAAGATACCATCTCCGCAATCAGTCTAGAGATACCATATCCACAATCATGCCCGCGGTACAATCTGTTAAAAAAAAAAAAAGGATACCCTCTCCACAATCAGTCTCTTAAAAAGATACGCTCGCCACCATCAGTCTATTACAAAAGATATCTATTCCATATCATTCTATTAGGGGGGCGGAATAGCTCAGTGGTAGAGGGCCGGACTCGTGATCTTGGTGATCCTGGGGTTGCATGTTCGAATCTCCGCCGGGCCGTTTCGGTACAGGGGGATTTTTCCCTCGGAGCTAACATTGGTTCTGACTCCATTTCCCATACAGTCCTTCGAAGGAGACTATAAACCGAAGTTCCGTGTGTTAATGCGCACATAACATCTTGCACACATGTAAAATCCCATCATCAACTTTCGGAAGAGAAGGCCAGTTTGGCCGTTGGTATGGATGACACGTTACACATAGCATGCACCCTGCGTGAGAAATGGAAAGAATGAAGTAAGTATGGAAATTGAGGGAACGATATTGAACGATACTGAGTGGATGACACGAGAAACGACTGAATGAAGTGCCAGCTGGCAGCTTTTTAGTGGGCACTACCCGGGTAGGCAGCCCGTTGTGTAAAAACGAGTGTGGATTGTAAAGCGCTTACAGCTTGGTCTCTAGCCGATATAAGCGCTATATAAGTATTCATAATAACATTAATAATGTTAATAATAATAACAATAATTCTATTATTAAAAATGCCCCCTTCACAATTTGTCTATTAAAAAGATACCCTCTCCCACAATCAGGCAACCAGGCACGCGGTACAATTTGTTAAAAAAGATACCCTGTCCAACTAGACTAACAGATGTAATATGTTAAAAAAAAAATACCCTCTTTAATAATGTGGCAAGTAGTGCCCCGGATACAGTCCGTTTCAAAAGGAAAAAAATGCTCTCTCCACGATCAGACAGATATAATGTTACATAAGATACCATCTTCATCATCAGACAAACAGTGTCCCTCATACCGTCTGTTGAAAAAGCTACCCCTCGACAATCAGTGCCCGAGAAACTGTGTCAAGACAGACACACTCTCTACAGTCAGACAGACACGGTCTGTTAAAATAGATACCTTCTCCACAATCAAACAGATACAATCTGTCAAAATAGATACCTTCCCCACAATCAGACAAACAGATACAATATGTGAAAAAGATCAGACAGACACAACGTGTTAAAAAAGGACCTCACCCCAATCAGATACAATCAGTTACACAGAAGACCTGTCCACACTCATTCAAACGGTGCCCGGCATACCATCTGTTGAGAAACATTCACTCTCCACAAACAAACAGTTCCCAAAATACTCTCCATAAACACACAATCGGTAACCCAGATGCAGTCTAGATACAGTCTGTTAAAAAGATATCAACTCTACAATCAGAGAACTAGTACCTGAGATGCCGTTTGTTAGAAAAGATAACTCTTCTTCAGTCAAGAGAAACAGTCCCCGGAATACCTGCCTCTCACATTCGCTTGGTTTGCTCGTTTCCTTTTCAGTGACGTGTTTATATTTCATGTTTGTAATCCCTGTGCGTGCGTGCGTGCGTGCGTGCGTGCGCGCGCGTGTGTGTGTGTGTGTGTGTGTGTGTGTGTGTGTGTGTGTGTGTGTGTGTGTGTGTGTGTGTGTGTGTGTGTGTGTGTGTATGTTGGGGGGTGTGTGTGTGTGGCTGGGTGGGGGTGTTGGGGCATGTGTGTTTGTATTGGCGCATGTAAGTGTGTGTAGATCTCTCTCTCTCTCTCTCTCTGTGTGTGTGTGTGTGTGTGTGTGAACAAGAACAAGAACAACAATTCTTTATTGCCGTCACCTTTGGAAGATATTTGGCACAAAACATCGACAAGAACAACAAAAAACAAAAAAAAAGTGCTTCGATTATCAGTTTTGCCTGGCTTTAAATGCCTCAAAAACAAAGCTGGCTAATATTTTTTGGTGTTCCCTGGAGTTTAATTGAGTACTTAGTCTGAAGTCGTTGGCACAAAATATTCTTTTTCCTGGGTCATCTGTTAGATCTTAGTATTCTACAATTATCTGAAAATGAAATTCGTCTTCTATTTCATTACATGCTATACAAAATCTTTGATTTCGCGGTATACCTGCATACCGACCTTTCTCAACATTAAGTCATGCAAGCTGACACGCAATTTACATAGTGCTTGTTTTTTTCGTACAGTCCATATCAGTCAACAAGCAATATTCAATATGATATTCAGATGATTTGATGACATTGTAAAACACTAAACGGCTGTATTTTGTCTTTTCCTTTGCCCAAAATTCAATATACTTGGCTTTCAATTGTTGTTGTATAGTGAATTTCAGTCTATGCTTACTCAGTGTTGACTGGTTCAACCAAACATGGTTTATCCCTAAACTGTAAAGAACGTTTGTAATAAACAAGAGCCATGGATATTGAATTCCCTTGTCTTTATTCATCATGTCGTTGTATGCACTTTTTAAATATGTTTCTTCCGACTTATCTAAAATATGCAGCCAAAAGCCATGGTTCCACAAGCTATGTGAATCCCAATTGGAAATCTTCCTAGTTCACTTAGAGTCGTTAAATTAATTGCTTTTGAGTGTAAACCAAGAAGACGTTTACAGAATTTCACATTTAAGTTTTCATGTGGGTGTTTTTG